>JADDOH010013387.1:0-90718 GCA_016648135.1 Agrypnia vestita | reverse complement strand
ATCCATCGACGAGACGATCAACTAGTTGAATTCGTCAACTAGTTGACGCGTCAACTTCGTTACGCGGACGTCGCGGACGTTCTATCTAAACATCGGGACGATGGTCAACTGTCTACGGTTCGACGCGAGGCTGCTCGACGGCTCAACCGTTGGCTATTTTTATGACGTTAATTTTTAAAATTTAAAGAAGTTAAAAAGTGGTGTAAACAAAATTATAATAGATTTATTTTTTTATCTATATTGAAAATAGGGAATTTTTAATAAAAATTAATTAAACCTAAATTCAAGATTATATTACATATATAATAATTAATGTTGGACTCCTGAATAAGGACTATAGTTAGGTATAGAAAATTTTATTCCCTACAAGTTTGTTTATCATTTATATGCTAAAGTTGAAAAGTAAGGAAATAACACAATAATTAAATTTTTGCATCCCTTTTCAGGTAGATATAAGAAGTCGAGATCGATCGAATAAAATATTGATTTTAGAAAAATATCTAGCCGGCCTGTTAATTAATAATAGTTCAATAAAAAATAAAATAATTAAACAGAATTGTTTTATTTTATACAGCGTAAAATTGGGAATTCACCGAATCGTCGCACGTGACATCACAAAAAATCAAGTAAAAAAATAATAGATAATAGCTTATTAAGCCTATCTCGCCCTACGCATGTATTCAAATTTCAAATCTCTAGTCATAGTTCGTGTACACAGATCTGCACTCTATGGTAGTGTACTTTAGAGTTGAAATGAAATTACCCGTCGAGCCGTCTATGACGTCTATGGCATCTACAAGTCGACAGCGAGAGATGAGAGAGAAATAAACGGAGACGTTTTGTCTTGCTCTCGCTCGTTGCTTTGCATTGCGTTAATCTCGAATCGTCCACCGACCACGGCGTCCGCTGTCCACCGTCTACGAATTCAACTAGTCCATGCGATAAACGTAAACGGTCGACGCGTCGATGCAACGTCAACGGTTGATTTCAACTAGTCCGTCCATTCAACGCCCATCCCTACTCCAATGTCACTTAGTGAGTTTTACCTCTAAAGAAACGATGTGATGATGAAACTATTTGCAAATGTCAGTCCACAACTAATTGCAACTTCCACTCCAATATTATCATCAAATAGAAACATCATTTACGGCTACTACTATTTCTGCCCAATATAATATTTCTTTGTATATAATCATTTTTATACATTCAATTCTATTTTGTACTAGGTAGGTACTTAGATTAATGAATATTTATACTTTATATTGCAATACCCCTTGACTATACACGAGTCTCTGACTCTCATAGGGATAACGTAGGGTAAATGGTTTCCTTATTGTAAATGTTAAATTACATTAATTTATGTGAAAAGAACAAACAAATAAAATAAAATTTTAAAAAATGTATAATAATATATAACCGCACATTTCATAATTATAATAAACCAGGAGTGTGCGCCGTGTGAAATTGTTTGTGAAATATAATAGAAGTGTTTATATAAAAAAAATTCTTGGAGTTTGCCGTGAAAGCTTGAAATTGTTATGGATCTATGACATTGCTGTCATACAGACTAAAGATAGATAAATCTGTAAATATATGTTACATAAGTAAAATTGTTACGCAGTAGAATCTCCTTAATTCAAAATTCAAGAGACTAATTTGAAATACAAGGAAATAAAAAAAAACTGCGATGCAATTGCAAAATTTGCCGAAAATTGTAAAGTTCGTGAAAAAAGTTGTTATTTTTTTTCATTGAACACTAATTATGTAACAAAAAAAAATAGCAAAACGAATTTCACTCTTTGGAAGAATCAGAAGATATATTAAACCAGATTCGTGCAAAAATATATATAACTCAATAATAGTCCCCCACATCAACTACTGCAGCGGTATACTATTTCTGGCTAATGAAGAACAATTGAAAAAATTAACAATACTCCAAAATAAAGCTTTAAGAATTATACCAAAAAGAAATCGACATACAAGGATCAAAGTGATGTTAGAAAGCCTACAAATAACGATATTTAGACAAATAATTCAATTTAATGTACTTCAATTTATATACAAAATTGTTAATGGATACAACAATACATTTGAATTAGTACGAAAAATACGAAAAAATCAACATGAACATGATCATTGTATAAGAAAAAAAGATGAAATAAGATTGCTATTCAGAAAGAAAAAATGTGATGTACAGTGGGATGAAGTTGTATGTGAGTTTGCCAGAGGATATTAGAGACAAAAAAAATAAAAAAAATTTAAAGAAAAAACTAAGAAAGTTTATGATAAGTGCTTTTGATTAGAAATTTTATATACTGATTCTTTACAATGGTTTTCATTTCAATGTTACAGCGAATTTGCATTTCGCGAATTTATGATAAGTGCTTTTGATTAGAAATTTTATATACTGATTCTTTACAATTCTTTACAATACAATGTTACAGCGAATTTGCATTTTTAGTGAGACTATACTTTCACTAGTAGAAATGTACTTTTCCCGGTTGGGCAGAGTGGGGGCAGTGAAAACATGTCAATCAACGAATTTACAGATTCACTACACATTATCTGTGAAAAAATATTTTGTCCACGAATGCGCGCATTACTCAAAGCATAGACAATATATCAGTGAAACCATCAATAATTTGTACACGAACGTACACAATTCGTAAAGCATAGAAAGTATAAAGCCGGCACTTCACTAGGCGATTTTTATTCATTTTGCGGTCCTATTTTAACTCCTAAATTAAAATAGAACAGCGACACCGCAAAACGAATACGAATCGCGAAGTAAGGTATCGGGTGGAAAATCGCGCACTCGGGTTTTTTAGATATCTGACGACTGCAGGAACAAAAAAATCTTTTTTTTCGAAAAATAAAATTATATTTATTGTTGAAAATGAAAAATAGATCTCACAGTAAAAGATATTAAATTTGAGCATAATATTTATCAGGCATCTGACAATTATAGAACATACAAGCCAGGATGAATATTTGTAATATTGTGGAATTTGGTTTCGTTTAGGTAAACATTATTTAGGTACTGTTCGGTGATTATTCTGGGCAGGATTTTCACGGATAAAAAAATCTTTTTTGCCTTAGGTTTAAGTAAGCATTTAAAATATCAACATTCCAAATACCTTGAACATTTTTTTCAAATATAATATCAAAAATATAACTGGCCTGCAAAAATCCTGTCCTGAATAATCAACGTCCGCAACAAAACCCGTCTAGAATAATCAGTGTCTGCAAAATTCATAAAAATTCTGTCCACCAAACTCGCATCCGTGAAATTGAGAGCTTCATTGAAGTTATGTACTTAGTTCAATTTCAATTTGGATCTAAACCAAAAGTATGCTATATCTGTCTTATTATCAAATGATATCATTTTGGTTGTGCGTAGTGTTGCCAACTCAGATTTTGAAAAAAGCGTAGACCACATTAAAAAATTACGTTGAATTAGTAAATTTTGCTTGTAAAAAGTTCGTAGATCTACGTTCTTATTTTCTGAGTGAAATGAAGAGGTTAGGGTAGGTAAAACTGAATAAAACAAGTGTTTTGTTGTTATTTTTTTCATTATTAGTTTCGGGTAAATTAATGAAATTTATACGTATATTTATTAAAATATTTAATGTGTTCCTGTGAAGGCTCGCGGTTTCTTTTTAAGCCACTTTTCGTGTAAAGCAAGCCTATTAGAGTTTCAGGAGAAAGTCTATTTCTGATGTCTGTTTTCATAAGAAACAGACGCTCGACGTTTGCACTGCTATGTGGCAATGTGAGCGAATTGGGCCAGTAATGGAAATATTTGCGACGAATCGCCTTTCTTTATTTTAGACACATGAAGCCAAAAATCATCCGGTTTAATTATCTGTTCCTCTTGAAATGGGAGACTTGTATTTCTAAGAGCTCGCCATTCCCGGTCTAGCTCTGTCAGGTTTGTTGGACATAATCTTGAAAGTAAAGATATTTAAATGAAAACTAAGTAAAGTGCAGCAGACTCAACTCATTAATAAAATATTTGAAGTTAAGGATAAAAATATTACTTGGAAACATTTGCCCCAAAAAACTAAAGATGGTACAGAACGTTTAGTATTTGGGTCCATCAATGTCTCAGGGTTTATAAATCTTAAGTTCTTCAGCCTTTGTCTCTGCTCATCTTCAAAGGGGAAGCGAAAATGTTTTGTCTGTTTCCCACAAGTGTAAATATTTTTGTTCATAATGCAGCTTTATTTTTTTTAGTGGGAGTAACATTCCGCTCTTCACCACTGTCACTGCTTATCTCCATAACTGAGTTCAATTAAATTGAGCAGAAAGCTGAACAATATCAGAAGATAGAAATCAAAACCACACATTATTATTTTTAGGTTAAGTTTACAGATTAGATTACACTTTGGTTATGTAAGTTTCTCCCTTCACACAGTCACAGCTCTATGGAATAAATGACGCGAGTGTTGTATTGGCGAAGCGAGTCTGCGGTAGTATGAAAGAAACAGAACATTTATTAGCTTTTTTTCACGAATGAAAAGGAAATTATACCCATTCGGCCTAATGAGCTGTTATTTTGTAAAATTGTACAATTTGTAATTTTGTTAATTGATACAAAATACGTAGATTCTGGGACTAAAGATCATAGGATTGCAGGAAAAGCTTAAAGTACGTAGATCTACGTAAAAATACGTAGAGTTGGCAACGCTGGTTGTGCGTACGTATATAACATTCTTAAATTCATAAAACAATAATTGCAAAGTGAAGTGCCGGCTTTATACATTCCATGCGTGCGTTCGCGTGCAAAATAAAAATGGTTTCACCGTATATTGTGTCTATGCTTCGAGAAATGCTTGTGATCGTGAACAATCTGACAAATTTTATTTAAATGACACTTCGGAAACAAATGACTTCACTAGAAAGATTTCAGTTAAACTATTGTTTTAATTTCTATTGGTGAAAATCTGCTTCGATATGATAAGAATGACCTTGTATATAATTTCTCTAAAATGCCAGTGAATGTATGGACTCACTAGAAAAACAGATTCACTGTAACATATATATTAGGAAATATAAAGGTTATTGCATTACCTATTTTATGAATAAAAAAATTAAAACGCATGTATTTTTGCAAATATCAAGAAATAATTTTGAAATTGTAATATTTATTGTGCTAACGGAAAGACTATCCTGTGGAAAATAAAAAAAAGATTAGCAAGATCATTACTTATTATTTATAGCAAACAAATAGTTTTTTGTGTGTATGACATTCCACTAAGGGTTTAAAAAAACAGTTCACTTACGAATATGTCCAAAGCTGCCGCACAAGATCAGAAGGCAGAGGGCTGCACCCCAAACTGGCCTGTGAAGGCCCGCGTAGAATGATGCTTCAACAGCACTGTAAGGTCTGGAAGAGTCGTAGAAGATGGACCTCGAGGCCATGGTGCCAAACAATACTCCTAGAGACACCACGGCTCCAATTATCGAGAGGGTCTAAATCAAAAACAACTTATAAATTTCGGGCATGTTTGACCCAGCGGCCTATTGATCAAGTGGTCGGGGATTTGAGATTTGGGAAATTGGGATCAAGTTATTCTACATTCATAGCACAAGCGCTGGACTAGTATTAAAAGTTCGGATCTGTGTAACTTTACTTTTTAAAGAGATTAATTTAAAAAAATATAGGTACATTAATAGTGAAATTTAAAAATAACATATTATATTAATCAAATAGAAAAGTGCACAGAGCCATCTATAATATATCTTGATTGATGATGTCCCCCCTGGGAATAAAATCCTGTATTGGGTTCTTGAATAATTTTAACATACTCAAAATATTCTGAAATAGAAAAACTGGTCTAAAAAGGAGTTTTACCATTTTAAATAATTTTCAGGTGTACCTATTCTAGTGTATTTCTTAATAATTCAGAAGAATATCATACACATATATAAATAATATGGCTTCAAAAACTCCAATCAAAAATCTATATTTTGAGATATCTATATATCTCATTACCAAAGGTGACATCTGTACTGGTTTATGGGAATGACAAATTTTCAACGGTGGCGGTAGTAAAAATGCAACACACATATGAATCAAAGTGTGAATATTAAACACACACACAACTTTCAACATTTTTATAGATGTGGTAGTCTATCATAGGTGGAATTGGTGAACATTGTATAAAGTGATCACTTAAACCAGCCATACGATGGGTCGTAAGTGCTACCGACACCCAAAAAGACATCCAAAATGCCTACTTTAGCATATAAAAAAAGTAGCTTTGTCTCTTAGATATCTATGTATAATATATCTTGATTATATATTTTTAATATAAAAAATTCTGTATATTTTGAACAGAACTATGTTTTGAAAAATATATAATAACTTTACAATAAATATCTATTAAAAATATGATACATTTTACTTTTATACTTCCAAGCATGGTTGTAATTTATAAATATCAAGTAATAATTTAGGGCCTGTTGTTTGATCAGAAGTTAGAGTAAAAGTTAAGCAAAAAGCATAGATTTTTACGAAAATGGGTGTTTTGATTAGTGGAGAATGCAAAAATCTATCCTTTTTTCTTAACTATTACTCTTACTTGTGATCAAACAACACGCCCTTAGACAATTAAGCCATGTATTCACTAGGGGACAAATTGTCCCTCAACAGCACGTGCGGCATAGAGTCTACGTGACGTTGCAACGTCGTGCACTGTTCCGCGACCTCGCGTACAACATAGCGCGCCATTTCTACGTGCCGTGGCAACGTTGCCATGCGCACGGTACCCGAGCGTACTCACTACGACATTTTGCGGAGCGTCAGTACCACGTGGTATGTTTACAAGTGAATACGCATGCGCTGTATCTGTCAAGATGACAATGCGGGGAGACGAAATCGTTCTCGAACTCATCGAGCTGTATCGATCGAAGATCGCATAGAATGTCCGTCCTTTCTCTTTGCAGTAAATAATTTCGCATTCTCCTCTTTTTTCTCCTCTTACTTTTCGATAAACTCATTAACATAAACAGATACGCGGCTATCATCATAACCTCATAGGGCGATATATTTCCGCGACGTCTGGAAAACAATAATTATTTGCAAAAAGGACCTTGTTTTTAATAATATTCAATTTACTACAGTAAAACCTCGTTAATTTGAAATTGCGACCCAAAAAAACATTTCGAATTGCGCGGAACCCCGTTTTCGCCAAATGAGATACCGCAGCTGTCATCCATAACCTCATCGGATGACATTTCCGCGACAAGATATGCGAGTCCCGGTGTGTACACGTCAAATGACCGCGTCATTGTCCCCGAAACATGAGCGTAGATGTTGATGCGACATGTCGAGCGGAATGTTTCGCGATTTGTCCTCCAGTGAATACATGGCTTTATTCATCACAATAAACAATAACAATTTTTGGCTGTGAATAGTCACAACCTTTTCTAAATGACATTACAAGCCCTTACTGCAGATATCTTTTTGCTCCCAGGCTGGCGATACTTGAAGATGAAGTATCCGGTGATCATTCCCACCATGTACGGTCCAGCGCGACTGTGGGATGTGACGTACACGTACTGGAATACGCTGTGCTCGCGTGGATTTGTCAGAAAGCTGGTGGAGAAGGTAATAATAATATTAAGTCATCATTTAATACTATCGTCTTGTTTGTGCTAAACTAGTAAATCAAAGTTTGTTGAGGAGGTTTTAAGCAATCTGTCTCTGCCAGTTTGGGGATCTGTTAGAATTTTTTTTTTTCTAAACGAGATTCTATCCAAATGATTTCAAAATACATACAACCATATGCCATTAGATACTGTTTCATGCAGCGTTTTTTCGTCATAGTATTTGATTTACGTTGTGATGGCAGATGTAAGAGAACATTTTTGCGTTAAGTTCAGTTTAAAAATAGAATAGATGGACAGATGCGTGGAAAAATCTCTGCAGAAACATCTGTCATCTCAATGGAAGAATCCATTTTCTCGTTAACTGAATCTCAACAATTGATGGAATTTTTTATAAGCAGTTTGACCATCCAAGGCTGTACGATGAATCCAGTTCTATCACACAGTCGTAAGGTGGTCGAGGGAGGATGGAGGAAAAATATCTGGAAAATTGGCCAATGTACCACTGCATTCTCCTGGCATCCATCATGACACAAAACAGCGCATACTTTATAACAGGAAGAACATAATACGATAGTGGTTCCTCCTCCATCACGCCATATCAAACCGACACAGTTTTGTGCAACTTCATCCTTCTCCCCGAAATGAAAACGAAGTTGAAAGAGTGATGATTTGAGGGGTATAAAAGCAAAGGCAGCAATGTCCCACTGAGGTGTTTCAGAGATAAATACAAAAAATCTGTCACTACTCGGGAAAATTTCTCTGGAATCTATAAGACTTAGGTACATCTTATTGGGAAAAAGTTTTTAAAAACATTTTCTACCTTAGTTTTCCTCTTATACATAAATATACATGTTTATAAATAAATACATATTTTTTTTGAAAACATGTTTATGGAAGGGACAGAGCTATATTTCCTATAAAATCTCAAATTCAGTACTTTCTAAATTAGTAATCCTCTGTCACTGAGCAAATAATATATTTTTATTTTTATTATTTAATATTGTTCTTTTTTTAAATAATATTGCTGCTTTTGCTTTTATACCCTTCATTTGAGACAATAGAGTAGATTTAAGGTGAATCACGTGCAATGCTCAACAAGCTCACAAAAAAACCCTCCAGAGTGTATTCTATTTGTGTGCGCTTTAAAACAATGGGATTTTTGTTTATAGATGAGGGTGGCATATTAGGAACCTTTAGAGAGTAACTCATATTTTTTACACGCCTTTATTTAGCCTCATTTATTTATCATTAAGAAATTTCGTATCCAATATTTGACTCATTTTCTGATCAATAATCACTATATTTATGAAATTCGGCAGAGAGAGGTATTCCTGATGATAATACAATAAACTTCTAGTTTGTATTTTCTGGAATACTGTGCCGTGTTTTTAAGATCTTTTTGGCCAACATTTTGGATCCCATTGCAAGTTCCATCATCAAGGCTGATGTGTAGTTGCAAGTGCAATAAATTAACAAAACATTTTCAGAGTTACATCCACGAATTAAACTCACTAAGTACTTGATATTTCACTTATAAAAACTACACAGAATTAATCTACCGGGAATTGTATTTTCCAACATATCAACTAATGAGCACATTTAAATATAGTTTATTGCTGATGGAAAAATATGATATAAAAAAATTAGTAGTTACTCGTCATAGAAGAGTAGCGTGCCCGGCAGCTGAAGGTAGAAGGTGATCAGAGCGGGCACTACGATGGAGGCCAGGAGCAATATAACCAGCACCGGAACCAGGCCACGGCGAACGCGAAACAGAATGCAGACAGCCAGGGCCACCAGGAAGTAGTGGAAGTCACAGGGGATGAACCAAGAATGCACCATACACTAGAAGAGATTCAGATAATTTGTATGTTTTTAGTTGGATTGTTATGGATCTCTAAACACTGAATTTATTTAAGGTGGGGTAAGGTTTTTAACTTTTTTTTTTTGCATTTTATTTTTAATTTTTTAAATGAATGTATAACATCGTAAGAATATTGTGTCAAAATTTCAAGTCAATCGGAGCAAAATTGACGAAATTATGAACATTTGAGCGATACTCAGACTGATTTTCCTTACCTGCTCGGGCAGCTAAGAGACGCGCTCACCTGAGGACTACCGGACGTGCTATTTGCATTGGAAGAGTTTTGCGTAGACAAGGACAAACAGATGCTGATGATGAAAGCTCTTTGCCGTGTGAACATGGCATCGACGATTATGTGTAAGTATAAAATAAGTGTTGAGTTTTATTTTGAATTTTACAGTGTGCAAAACTTTAAATCGTTTTCCCCATATCTCATGTTTTCAAAGTCGGTGTCCATCATAACTTCAAAACTACTACACCGATCCTTTTGAAATTTTGAATACTATTTCTGTACATAATTTACGAGGTAATGCTGTCGAGTTTTTTTTCAAATTTTTAGTTAATTTTTATTTTTTTATAACAAATTAGTAGATATTTTTCGCAAAAAATCGCGTTTTTCCCTTCAAAGTGTTCAAAAAATTGAAAAATTGAAATTTCAAAAAACCCTCCCAGCGTTACCTGGGAAAATCTATTATCTAACGAATGAACTTTGATTTTTTGATTTCAGATGATTTAGCACCAAGTTATGATGGACACCGCAATTCTACTTTTTTCCGAGACACGTCCGAATAATTGCTGCCATTGCCGTATTTCTTAATATTTCATCTTGAAAATTTTACACAATATTCTTCAAATATCATACTTTAATGTACTATTGGTTTTAATAAAGAGATTTTAACTGTGTCGTCACAAAAAATTCACAAAAACATGCCTTTTTTGTACGAATTAACCTTACCCCCCCTTAAATCTAAAAAACAAACAAAATAATGTTCGATTTACCATTTGTTTGGGGTTTATATAGTTACTCAGCATCAGTACGTTGGTCCACCAGTTCTGTCTGCAGAACTCTCCTTCTGGCTCCACGATGACCGGCCACAAGGGCCCGGACCCCGTCAGCGGCAGGATCTCGGCTGTGAACAGAACGACCACAGCGTATGCTGGAACTAATCTGAAATAAGGAGTAGTACGGTATTACAATAAAAATTGAACACAAGTTGTGCAAATGCTATGCATACCTAGTAGCAGTAACTTTACAGGTGGATTCCTGTCTTGATAATGAGTCAAAATTGTTCAAGCAACCATGACATGCATTTTTTTTTCAATATCTTTTTTTACTCTAGTTCTGCTTCTAATTTCATAATTTCTAATTCTATCATCTATCTTTAGAAGCAGAACTAGAGTAGTGGATATCATGGATCGTGTAGCGAAGCTAAAATGGCAATGGGCAGGACACGTTGCAAGGCAGGATGCTATAAAATGGCCTCCCAGAGTTCTGAAATGGAGACCTTGGGAGAATAAAAGAGGCATCGGAAGACCTCAAAAGAGATGGGGGGAAAGAAATTTCTACAATTAGGAAAGAGAAGGAAGAGGCATATATCCAGCAGTGGAGAGACGAAGGAGAGAAGAAGAAGAAAGATCTTTTTTTACTTATTTTTTGTAAAAAGTTGAATATTACAGTTGTTGAAGTGTTAAAGTAACTTGTATTGATTATGAAAAATTCATACAACTCAAATAAAATGATGAAAAATCTCGTAAAAAATTATACTTTTGCAAGGTTTTTATCTTTCTATGTATTTGACTTGTAGGTACTAAAGCAAATGAATTTTTCATAATTGATAAAAGTTACTATTCAATTTTTTGCAAAAAATAAAAATGTTGTTGACAGTGTCATTGTGAAAAGTATTTATTCTGCATATAAAATTTTCAAAATTTTACACAACAATTTTTTTTACAAATTACCATACTACCCTAAACCAAACATACCTACTCTAAATTAAACAGAAGCAGATAGAATTTCCACTGCCATATACCAGTGTCCCGTAGCTAGTAGCAAAAATTTCAATACTGTCGTCTTCATTCAATTTTGAATAGTAAATATTCCTTCACTTTGGGTGTAATATTGACAGTTATGGAGATAAGTGACATCACTGTTACTAATTTTTTTTCAATATTTCTGACTTATTTTCTGCAAATCGTTAGCCTATCATCACTACATTAACTTGTATGGAATATTAAAAATTCATTCGCTTTGATACAAGTATAATAAAATGATTAAAACCTATTTTTGGAGTGGAAAATTCTTTTTTCATTAAAAAATATTCAAACCTTCTCTTCAGGAGTTGAATCAATAATTGACAAATGACAAATCAATTGAATACTTCCTCACTTTGTCTAACTTGCTTACTCACTTTGTCTAACTTTTCAGAATAAATAAGTGTCAGTATTTATAGTTTTATGTGACATCCGGACTCGCTGTCAAATCGAATCTCACATACACGAGTTCGAGATGTGGCTTTCTGCCAATCTCTGGCTGAGATTTGAGATTTTTTGTTTGAAAAGTTTATATTTAATATAGGATATTTGTTACTTATTTTTTACACAAATTCGCCGCTGGTTTTGACACATCAATGTGATTTATTGCTGATATTAATTGCTACAAATTAATTTGTCATTTTCAAAATAGGTAAATAGCAATAAGATTAGTTGGTTATATAAACAACTAGCTGTTCGTACCCGGCGTTGCACGGGTTAAGGATTAAGTTGAAAATAAATTTGTGGGGGGAAACGAAAGGTTTAATTTGAACGGTATAGATTTGCATCGAATATATATCAGGGGGAGAAGAAAAGGTAAAAGTGGAGGGAGGAAATATAGCTTATGTTACCTACAGAGTCCTAAAGAATAAGTTTTCAAATTTTGAGACCGATCGGTCGAACGGTATAGATTTTCATCGAAAATATATCAGAAGGAGGGGAAGAGGTAAAGGAGGTGAAGGAAAACGTAGCTTTTGTTACCCGCCGAGTCCTAAAGAATAAGTTTCCAAATTTTGAGTCCGATCGGTCAAACGGTACAGGTTTGCATCGAAAATATGTCAGGGGGAGGGGAAGGGGTATGAGAATAGGGGGGAAATGTTGTCTATGTTACCCGCCGGGTCCCAAAGCATAAGTATGCAAAATTTGAATCGAATTGGACAAACGGTGTGGATTTGTATAGAGAACAGACAGACAGACAGACATTGAGTTTTATAAGTACAGATATTTTGTTTGACTGACTTAACATTATGTAATATTAAATAATAAGTAATAAATTTGTCTCGTAAAAACACCGGAGAGAACATTAAATTTGTAATATAGCTGTTTGAAATCATTAAACGAAAATATTATGAAATATGTAATCTGAAATTTTTATCACTTTATAATGTATCCAATAATATATGCCAATATCCAAATTTTATCTAAAAATATATCCAAATTTTTTCATTCCTTTTACTTATAAATTTTTAACACATTTTTGTACCTAGACTGCTCAACTATGTAGTCAAGAACAGGGTAAAAATGAATTTATATTTATCAAAATTAATAACTAGGTATTTGATCTTCCAAATGTAAACAACTAGTAATAATAAAAAATACTGGAGCCTTTGACTATGCATTTTTCTTAACTATTAATGATTTCCAAGAAAAATTAGATATAAAATTAGATGGGGTAACGAACACCCATCCTAAGATTAAAAATTTACCGAGCAATAAAATATTTCAAATAAATTTGAAAAAAAGTATCCCATAAAAACCAAGTTTTTGAAATGAAATGAAAGACGAATTAAAACATAACACTAAACTTACAGTAATTTAATATATTTTTAAAAAGTCAGCTGTTTTGAGCTTTGATAAGACACTTCATGCTTTGAAGATTAAATTCTAAAAACATTTGTCAGTCAGTTTAGATTTTCGACATTCGTAGTGAAGCACCTATTATGCATACCGACGGAGTAATTCAAATTTAGAAAATATTCCTCGACGTTATCGGGCCGCCGTAATCAAACTTTTCTAATGATTCCAATTTGAAAAAACCAATAAAATTTCTAAAAATCCGAAATTATACTATAATTATTAATTTTTTTTAACGAAAATTTGATAGATCTTCTTGATCGTCGCCACGAGTCTACTTGCCAAGTTTCAGCTCAATTGGATCACGGGAAAAGGGTCAAAAATCGATCCAAAGTTTTTGTTGATGGCAAGCAAGCAGACGCCACGAGTTAATATAAAGGGAGTAAAAACCATTAAAATTTCTAAAAATCCGAAATTATACTATAATTATTTAATTTTTTTTAACGAAAATTTGATAAATCTTCTTGATCGTCACCACGAGTCTGCTTGCAAAGTTTCAGCTCGATTGGATCACGGGAATAGGGTTAAAAATCGATCCAAAGTTTTTTCGTCAGATGAGAAGACAAGATGACAAGTGGACAAGCAGACCCTACGAGTTAAAAGAAAGGGCGTAAAAAAGTAACCCATAAAAACCAAGTTTTTACAATACTCCCTATCTACTTTTCGGGTTTCGCGTCTACCATATGCGTTGAAATATCCATACAACTTGTATGAAAAAACATTAAAAATTTGAAAAATCCAAAATTATACTATGATTATTAATTTTTTTTAACGAAAATTTGATAGATCTTCTTGATCGTCGCCACGAGTCTGCTTGAAAAGTTTCAGCTCGATTGGATCACGGGAAAAGGGTTAAAAATCGATCCAAAGTTTTATCGTCAGACAACCAAGCAATCAGATGCCACGAGTTAAAAGAAAGGGAGTAAAAAAGTAACCCATAAAAACTCCCTTTCTTTGTAAAATATAACAACAATTAAAGACGAATTAAAACATATAACATAACACTAAACTTACAGTAATTTAATATATTTCTAAAATGTCAGATGTTTTGAGCTTTGATAAGAAACTTCATGCTTTGAAGATTAAATTCTAAAAACATTTGTCAGTCAGTTTAGATTTTCGACATTCGTAGTGAAGCACCTATTATGCATACCGACGGAGTAATTCAAATTTAGAAAATATTCCTCGACGTTATCGGGCCGCCGTAATCAAACTTTTCTAATGATTCCAATTTGAAAAAACCAATAAAATTTCTAAAAATCCGAAATTATACTATAATTATTAATTTTTTTTAACGAAAATTTGATAGATCTTCTTGATCGTCGCCAAGAGTCTGCTTGCAAAGTTTCAGCTCGATTGGATCACGGGAAAAGGGTCAAAAATCGATCCAAAGTTTTTGTTGATGGCAAGCAAGCAGACGCCACGAGTTAATATAAAGGGAGTAAAAACCATTAAAATTTCTAAAAATCCGAAATTATACTATAATTATTTAATTTTTTTTAACGAAAATTTGATAAATCTTCTTGATCGTCACCACGAGTCTGCTTGCAAAGTTTCAGCTCGATTGGATCACGGGAAAAGGGTTAAAAATCGATCCAAAGTTTTTTCGTCAGATAAGAAGACAAGATGACAAGTGGACAAGCAGACCCTACGAGTTAAAAGAAAGGGCGTAAAAAAGTAACCCATAAAAACCAAGTTTTTACAATACTCCCTATCTCCTTTTCGGGTTTCGCGTCTACCATATGCGTTGAAATATCCATACAACTTGTATGAAAAAACATTAAAAATTTGAAAAATCCAAAATTATACTATGATTATTAATTTTTTTTAACGAAAATTTGATAGATCTTCTTGATCGTCGCCAAGAGTCTGCTTGCAAAGTTTCAGCTCGATTGGATCACGGGAAAAGGGTCAAAAATCGATCCAAAAATTTTTTCGACGGCAAGCCGGCGATGTTGGATTTATGAATCTTTTTGCATCTTTTGTATATGTATAGATACAGGGTTATTTGGAAAACATTAATAATCTCGCAGTGCTATATTCCTGCCTTGAATATGAATCGAAAATGTTTAAGCAGCCATGACAGCAATAGTAGTCCAACATTTCACGAAAAATAAGTTAGAAGTATTGAAAAAAAATTTACCCATAAAAACCAAGTTTTTATTATATTCCCTTTCTCATTGAAACAAGTTTCGCGCCTACTCCACGTGTCGGGCTCCAAAATTAAACAATATGTAAATCGTTAAAATTTCGAAAAATCCAAAATTTTACAATAATTATTTAAAAAAATTTAAACGAAAATTTGTTAGATCATTTTTATCGTCGCCACGAGTCTGCCTGCAAAGTTTCAGCTCAATTGTAAAAAGTTGTCAAAGTAAAATAGACCAAAGTTTTTTCAGTAGACAAGCAGACGCTACTATTACAATCAAGGCAGGAATATAGTTCTGCGAGGTTATTAATATTTTCCAAATAACCCTGTATAAGTACCTACATTCATAGGCGGGTTGCTCAAAATAATAAAATATTAGCTCACTTGCGCTAGTATGTTGTGAGAAAATCAATCATTAATATAAACTTCATTCTTTATTTTCTAAAAAACACTGAACTGAATCAATGATAAATTTAAAATTACCTGGCAAATCTGTAGATCACTATTACAGGTACATTTGCAGCAGTATTTTGCAAGGTCTTGAGTAAGGCATACGTAGACAGCAGGCCGCTGATCACGAGGAAGCTGTCGACTGACAGATCACCATTTAAGAAGAATATGGAAGCGAAACTGTTGTACTTCTACAATCACAAAATATACATCGTTACTTATAATAGCATAAGAAGTGCCTCATTATTGCTCACACACAAACATGTGTTTCAAATTTTACTATCATACTAACCGTTCTACTGTTCTCCTAGCTTTAACTTTTTATATATGTTTGTGGGGGTTGGTGTTGGTTGAATTGACCCCTTGTGTGAGGTCGAGAAGCTACCCCCTACGTGCTGCTTCTTAAGGTAGACAGGGTCACCATCCTGTATTTATCAGAGTTCAGGGTTCTCTTAAAGGCGAAATCGCGATGGGTTTTACAGAATTTATTTAAGTGTAAACAAAGGTATAAAAAGTACAAATATAACAACGTAGAGTGTAAAGTATCACAGAGGTATAAAGGTACAGCGATGATCCTCTGGGAGAGGGCCTCCGGCCTATTTCGAGATCACGTAGGAAGCGAGATAATGTGTGTTGTGCGTCCGGCTTCTTATAGTCGATCCACATAAAGGAATTGCAAAGTCCTCTTCCCTCGTGTCTGGAGTTGTGCTGATACAGCGGGGTAGTCTGCCCTCTGTTTTGCCGCGTGTCCGCTTTCCACGGTCCGCGGCGGCCGCACCTTCGCTGCGACGGCAGATTCACCTGGTGTGGTACATACTTCGCTTGCGTGCCGGGCGTGCGTCACCGACCCCTGTCACGTAGGTGCGTCAATGTAAGTGTGACCTAGATGAGCAACTATCTGTATGGTGGCGTAAATCCCGCAGGTTCACATACAGCTAATAAGTTGTATTCTTTCAGGATTTGAATGATTTTATCGTATCTAACTCTGTCAAAGTCTTTAAGGAAGTCAATGAAATATGTTTGAAATACATATATCTACATCTTTGGATCAGTGCTTGAATACCAAATAACGCTTACCGAGTATTTAACCCACTTCGTAAGCCAAATTGTTGCACTTATTACACCTATCTTTTCTTCCACTTTACCACATATGTGTCCATGTATTATATAATATATATATCTTTAATAAGTGCTCATCAAACTGATTGTGCAGCAGTCACTGCGTTTTCTTGCTTTTGCTTTCTTTGAGAGGGTTACAAGAGTAGATCGGAGCCAATCTAGCGAGATAATTCCTGTGTTATATTATACTGATTTAAAGAAATTTAAATTAATTTCGTCAGTATTATGTTGCCTTTATTTTATATTAGTTTAAGGATTTCAGCTTGTATTCTGATATATCTGAGCCCGCTGCTTTTCCGCGTTAAGGGAATTGAGAAGCGTTAATTGCATGTTCTACCTCACTTCTTATGATTGGTGGGCCTGTTATAATTTATTATTTATTTTCAGTACAAATACATTGTTACAATAGTATTATCTATTGTGGTTGAATTTATACGAATAAATAAATTAATAATTTTAACATTCAATGGGAGGAAAATGGGTTAAAAAGTGACAGAATTAAGAACATTAACGGAATTGAAAATTAAAATTAAAATCTTCTTCTAAATCTAATTAAAGAGATTGCGACACTGCTTTACCTCCTCGAGGAATTCTCTGTTGGACGCGGGCCCCGAGATGGTAGTTCCAATACGGTGGTCCATGATGATGAAGACGATGGATAAGAAACGCAGTCCCCACAAGAGATCGAGGCCTCTGGATTGTCCTTTTTTCCCCAGCTGCTGCAGGTTGTGGATTAAAGAATAAATCTTCACTATTGGAGGATTCTTGTCTTCTGTGGAATGTCAGATGTAATGAAACTCTCTTTCAAATTTGAACAAGGACCAAACTCTAAACTATGACAATATTGAATGTGCTGATTGTGTTATTGATGGATTTTTTGTTTACATTGTAGAGATTATTCATAATGGTCATTAAGTTAGGTGAAACACATGAACTATGTTACCTCTATGTATCTAGGCGAAGTATTTAACATTAAAAATAATTAGTGTATATTATAGATATCTCACAGAGACGAAACTGTATTAATTATGGGAAAGTAGGTATAGAAGTCATTTGGGTGATGATGATGATGACCCAAATGACTTCTATACCTACTTTCCCATAATTAATACAGTTTCGTCTCTGTGAGATATCTATAATATACACTAATTGATTAATAATGTCTCTGTGACATAAATCCAGCACTGTTCTGAAAGATTTGAACAAACTCAAAATATTCTGAATTAAAAATAAGTTTATGTATTTCACCCAATTTATTGAGCTGATTATGATTCATGTATTGATTGGAGTGTGACCACATAATGACACTGTGATGCGCGTAATAATAATTACCTGAATTATATCTATATGTGATATATGGTTCACAGATTAAAATGCAATGTTCCTTGCAAACATTCATACATAGAATGGAAAATTGTGGCTCATATTTCCCTCGTCCTATTATCATTTGTTTAAATCTTTGCAGCATCATATGGAAAAATATTTAATGTTGTTATTGAAACAAAAATAATTCATTTTCAATGAACTCATCATTTGTTGGATTAATTATGATGTTTCAGAATGTACTTGCATACTGATTACTTGTAATTAAAGAGATGACTGGTTCAACAGGAAAAACTATACGTCTTGTATGACAAAGAATATGAAATATCGCTGCTCATCATAAATAAAATTCAATTATTCCGATGATTCTAAAATATTTAATTTCTAAAACCCAATATTTTAATAAACGGGGATCATAAACTTCGAGAAAAGTCATACCCATCAACGAAAAATGTTGTACTCTGAATTGTAAAATAAAGAACTTTTAAAAAAAATAGTTTTCGGGTAATAATACGATTTGGGATACTAATAAACTGTTTTCGAAAATGAACATAATTATTTCCATTTTAAAAACAACATGTAACCGCTGTAAGAGTGCGGTTGAACTAAGTTTAGCTATATGAATATTATCACTAATTATATTAATTTAATTAATTATCGTAGTTAATTATATTAATGTAATTAGTTATCTTTGTGTATAAACACATTCGGAGAGAGGGGTGACCTAATCCAACATACGGTTAACTAGTTGTCTCTCGAAGTTTTCTTCAGTTGTCTTCGGAAAGCTGCGCGTGGCTGAAATGTCAGCCTCATTCTTACAGTAGTCATTCTCTTCCACGAAATAAAATTAATGTTAACTATACAGCTTTTATTGCAGTAGCTTACTAGTCTCGAGTTGACATTTTTAACATATTATTTTATTTAAACCCGAGAGAGCAAATTGCACTATCTGGCTGTTAAAAATTAATGAATCTCACGCGAAATTGATGATAAGTAGGGAGGTATTGACCACTACTTAACCTAAAAAAAAATCCAAATATGAATACCTTCATCTTGTTTGTGCGTGAGTAGATACCAGTGATACAAAGTAATGAACAGTGCAAGTCCAGCAAATATAACTGCGAGCCAGCTGGAATTAGAAAAATAAAATATTATTTTAAATGATAATGCACATCAGTGAATATTTTTAAACTCTTTATTCAGGCGTGCCTCGAAAAAACGAAAATTCGCTTTACGTTACCGCCTGTTCCATTACGTCCCTGTATTTTTTTATTCTATAGTAGAACTCTTTCAAAGCCTTTGTTTTCGCAAATATATATTTTTATTACTTTTTTGCTTTACATTTATTTTTTGCTTTACATCTAGAAGTTGGAGCGAAAATGGACGGACTCACCATATCCTGTCTGCTATACGCAGACGATGCAGTATTAGTGGCTAACAGTGAAGCTGATCTGCAGTGCTTGGTATCCAGGATGTCCGATGTATGCATGCAGAGTGAACTTTTGATGAATGTCAGCAAATCGAAAGTGATGGTATTCGAGAGAGACGAAAGAGTGACTAAGTGTGATGTAATTATAAACAACGAATGCTTAGAACAAGTGAACGAGTTTGTGTATTTAGGAAGTATGTTTAGTAGAGACGGCAAGGCTGAGATTGATATCGAAAGGAGAGTAACTGCGGGAAACAAAGTTAATGGTGCACTAAATGCAATTATGGCCAATAAGAATCTGTCAAAAGAAGCAAGACTAGCGGTACATAATGGCGTTCTAGTGCCAACCCTTATGTATGAAAGTGAAGCCTGGAATTGGCAAAAGAGGAATGAAAGTAGACTGAATGCGGTTGAAATGCGGTCACTAAGACGCTTGTGTGGAAAATCTTTGGTCGATAGAGTGAGGAATGAACAAATTAGAAGTGAATGCAATGCTGGCTGTAGTGTGGTAGATAGAATAAAGAAAGGAGTGCTGAGATGGTTGGTCATGTGGAACGTATGAACGAGGAAAGGATGGTTAAGAAAATATATGAGGCGAATGTTGAAGGCAACAGGAATAGAGGGCGTCCGCGAAAGACCTGGCACGATCAGGTACTACAAGTGTTTGAGGATGGCCCTGTTAAAAGCCGCAACAATCGTAGAACGTGTATGAGAAGATGTATGAATGTGGCCGAAGCAAAAGTGGTGTGCCAGGATAGAAGAGTGTGGCGTTCAATCCTCTCTGCCTACCCCTGCAGGGAAACGGCATGATGGTTAGTTAGTTAGTTAGTTAAATTGTGATGTTTTTGTGTGCGCGCCACCCGAGGCGCGAGGCGCGGAGATGGTGGGGGATGCGAGCGCATAAAAACGGGAACACGCGGGCGCACGCGCTCTTGTTACTTCCCGGTTCCCGCACACTCTGGTCAGGGTCATAGTTACGCTCGGTCGGCTAAACTGTTGGAAATAAATCAAGAAATAAATAAACCCATCCGCGTTTTACTCTACCTATAATCAACCTCTGCATTTCCTGGCGGGAATACATTACAAAAATAAATACCATTTTGATTACATTACAGGTTTCTCATGATTAATATAATAAGACCCACCAAGGGTTGTAGTGCCAAGAATGATGATGGTGATGAATATTTTATTAAATTGAAGACCGTAGTATTAATTTTTATTAGTTCCATGTGTGTTAATTAATTACAGTTATAATATTATAATTGATAAGGAGACATTTAAAGGATATAGAAATATACACAGATATAACTGTACCCAACATGTGTAACCGATTACAAAACGGTTTGATTATCACTACTGAACGGCCCTGCTAAGAGCTTCAAAAACGGAAGAGTGTTCATGAGAAGATGTATGAAAATGGATGAAGTAATGGTGGTACGCCAGGATGAAAGAGTGTGGTGCTGTATTGCTTTCTACACACACCTACGAATGTATGATAGTAAGTCAATTTGATCGTAAGTCAATTTGAATAATTCGTATTGAAGGTTGTAAAATTTTTGTTTGACAACATATGGGGTTACTATCGTTCGTAACAGCTACATGCATGGCAATAAAATATACATATTTTATATATTCCTAGTCTACTTGTTTACTTGGATTCAAGCTTGTTCTTAGTAAACAAATTGATAGCACAACCAGCTCCGCCTTCTATCACTTATGCCGCATTAAATCAATTCGCAAAAGCATCCCAACAGTAGCAACAAAATTACTAATAAACGCTTAGGTTATCTCCCGCTTAGACTACCGTAATGGTATCTACGCTCATTTCCCGAAACAGGAAATAAACAAATTACAATCTGTATTTAATGCCGCCGCAAGACTCATTACTGGCGTTTCAAAGTTTGCGCACATCTCACACCATCTTCCAAACCTTCACTGGCTTAGATGTTCAGAAAGGATTGAATATAAGCTTTGCCTTACAATATTTAAAGCTATTCACAACATGGCCCCTCAATACATAAGTGACTTCTGCATTCCATTCTCCGCAAATAACAGACAACTAACACTTCGCTCAGCATCAACATCTAATACAAATAGGTTAGCTGAAGTAAATCGCGTCCACAAAACTAATTTCGGTGATCGCGCTTTCGCGATGGCTGGACCAAAGTTATGAAACAAACTACCTAATAAACTGAGACAAACAGACAGCTTACCACAGTTCAAAAAACAACTTAAGACGCATTTATTTAGACAATCCTATAAAAACCTATACAATCTGAACACAACAACACTGGCTGATGTTTTCCACCCCTAGTGTGCACTCCGCGAAAACACCTTATGATGATTGTGATCGTTGTGATAAGTTTACGGATACGCTCCTCTCGTATCCGTAAACTTAACACAACGAAACAATGCGCGTATTACGTACTGTACCCACACTAACTCAATTGCAAGCTCATATGAAAAGACCTATACCTACACAGCCGTCTACTCTTGCGAGCTTACAATCGTAACATTAAATGATAACCCTTGATTGAGCTGTTTTAATATTTCGACTTTTGAATGATGGGGAATTACCCCATCATTCAAAAGTCCGTGGGATATTAAATAACAGGTATATAGGTTTATTCTGTACTCATAGTTAATATCTAGGGAATCCCCTTATTCCAATGATAGGGCTGCCATACTAAATTAAGCACTACCAACAAAACAGTAGAAATCGGTCAATAGGAATTCTACAATTTTTTCGCACTATCTATCATGATCGATTACGCACATCATAATCGATTTCGCACATCACTATTAGATATTAGATATCGCTTCTCGGCTTGTTGGCTAAGATCTAAGGGTAGTATCTGTTCTTATTAGCTTGATATCTGACTGCTGTACCCGTTTGCACGCCGATGGGTGCAAATTTCGCCTAGCGGCAGACTCACTGTTGTTTAAATCATGAAGAAGATGAATATGTGTGGTTATAAATTCAATAAATATAGGGAGGAAAACATGACAGTGGAAATGATGATGATGTTGATGATAGCATGCTATGGAATCGTACTATTTTTTTTTTCTTAAGAAATCTTATAAAATATAATAAACTGAATGTGGAATTTTGAAATTATGATGACGATAGCGTGCCCGCTATTCCCCTCAATAAATAAATAAATGAATGAATGAATAAATAAATAAGTAAATAAATAATTAAACAAATAAATCAATTTAGCCTAGCGGCAGACTCAATGTTGGTTAAGTAACGAAGAAGAAGACGAATACGTTTTGAACATTTTTAAAGTAACAAAATGCAGAAGGGAATTGATATTTAAGTAGAAGAAAATTACAAAGGTCAAAGTTAAGTAGGTGAACTTTAGTTTAAGAAGAGGGATGTAAGAGAATTATAGGTAAGTGAATTGGAAAAATAGAAGGAGGAAATGTTGAAAGCAAGTCCGCTGTTTCCTTTTGGGATCTCATTTAGCCTGAAAGCTGAAACTTTATTTGATTGATCAAAATCAAATAAGTCTAAGACGGCGAAGATGATGATATTTGCAATGAATTCCAAATGAACGTGAAAGCGAATCAAAAAAAATTTTGAAGACATGGTTTTAATACGGGGTAACAGTTTCACCGCGAGAAGGTGGAGGAATGGCGCGAGTGTGAAAGGCTAGTTGCACAAAATACTGCGAATATTGCGCATCAAGAGGCCGAAGCCGTGGCTCAATAGGGTAATTTCACATTTTACAGATATCAATGAAAATATATTAAATAGATTCAGCAAAATAAATTATATTTCGTGACTCAGTATGGATGGTGTAGGATAATGTTTTCATTCATAATTTTCATAATAAAAATCCTAAAAAATACGCTTTCTTCAAATCGCGATGTGATTGGTCGTGACGTTGTTTGGCAAGACTTAATTAAACACACGTGATCTATGGTGTTTGTCATGTTATTTTTTTCGTTTCTTACAGCATTCTTACAGTTTTAAATAGTTTATCGGGAGTTTTCAGGAAAGAATTTCTACATTTTTGGGTACCATACAATATTTACAATACTTTTTCCTAGACATTATGGATGAAATATAAAAAAGCCGGCTTGTTTTGTAAAAAAACGAATGAATGTCTAAATACGCGAATGTGCTGTCACGTGGTAAGTCAGATTGACATGGAAACTGCCAAATTACGACACTTGCGAAAATATGCGTTTTGGCGGGAGTTTAAAATCGTGATTTTCAAAATCGTTTTTTAATGTTACTATACATATTTAAAAAAATCTTTTTCATAAACGTTTTTTCTAAATCAAAGTTAAGATTTTTCTTTCGAAATCAAAGTTAAGTTTTTTTACTAAACCATAGTAATGCTGAGATATTAAAAATCTAAAATCAATATAACCCTAATTTATCGAATTTTCGAATTTATCAAATTTCCACATATTGTTCCGACGCGCAACACCTAATGTAAAAGTATAAAAACATTTTTGATGTGTAACATCTTTCCTAACGCTTTCCTGCAATCTGTGACAGTGATTTCGCGAAAAAGGATGGAAATGGAAAAAAATATCGTTTATAAACAAATCAATGTCCAGCAAGTGCCATCACAGCCAAGACGCACACTTCCAACAGCCAACGCTTCTGATTTTGTATATATGTTTCGCGTCTGGTGACAAGCGTGTGGATGTTGTAACTTTGATTAATTTGGCTTATATCTTGGAAACTATCCAATAAATACTTTTTTTTACATTAATGTAAGCAATAACTACCCTAAATCATTTACATTCTCAAAGTTTATGTAATTTGTGTGATTATTTTCAAATATTTATTCAAAGTTCTCATACAATATGTATAGCGGCACACTACCGCCATCTATGAAAATAAATATAAACATATAATTTACTGAACACATTTCTAAATAAAAATGCGTATGTAGATATACGGTACCTACCTAGTCAGTCAGCAAATTGGTGAAAAATCAATTACACGATCCACTACAGCAAACAAACAGATATTTATATAAAAGCATGTAAAAATAAATTAATTCTATTGTGGCTTTTAAATTCATAATTTATTTGAATGCTATTATGTGCGCACAGATCGAATAGAGCAGCGGTACTCAACCTTTTTTTCCTCGAGCCACATACATATTTTTGCTAAGTTACGCGGGCCGCAACATTATACTCTTCTTCTTCTTAAATTAAGGCAATCCGCCCTCAAAGAGCGATTTGTGCCATTTTGCACGTTATAAATGAGGTAATGCTAAGAAAGGGAAATTAATCATATATTTATGTCATTTGCTGACAAGAATTTTGATATAATCGCTATCAGATTAGGCGAGTTTATTGCAAGAAGATGACAAATATTTGTTGGGAATTTAGCCTCGATCAGCTCTTTGTAAAAGGCATTATAGTTCCGCAATGGGCAGGCAAAAAACATGTGATCAAGGGTCTAACATTAACTCATATGACGAAAAAAAATCATAGAGGGAATTCAATTCAATTCAATTCAATTTATTTCACGATAATATGTACATGACAAACAAAATGTTTAAGGCATACATATTAGGAAGTATATATCAAAAATGAAAGTATTTAATAAATTAAAAATAACATAAAATCTGGTCAAAGGTGTAGGAGAATCCCGCTTCGGAAAACCCCCTCAGACACATGGAATATATCAATACCCAAAGCAATTTTGTTCAGCATAGCTGTGGCTCTTCCAACAGGCATAACCATCGGCAGGTTGGTCCTGTATATTGGAATGTGAAACAATCTATGCTGACGATGTCAAGTGTAATTATCAGGAACATACAAACCAATGCTCTGCATAATTTCAGGATTATCGATCATACCGCGCAAAAAAGGTATTGGTTGAAAACCGTTTGATTCAATATCAGGGCACCGCCACTTGATTAATCAACTAATATTTTTTTTAACTATAACAGAATGACAATAATAATTATCGCTTATCAGCATACCAGCCAATACCAACTTAAACATTAACAACAGCTTATTTCCCCCATGTATACGAAATGTATTTTCATCTTACCTGTATACTCAAAATACAATAATGAAAAAAAAAAACCTCAAAACTAACATATATCCGAGCGCTTATTTTTGTTTAGCATCTTAACAAAAACAATAGATTAATAAACGCATAACGAAATACGAATTCCAACACATTATTACGGACGTAACAAGGGATGAAATTATAGGGGAAAATCGTCCAGAATTGCACAGACCGCATTGTGGCGGGAAACACGATGCATTAAAAATACAAATAAAAATACACTACCTGTTTGTACAAAGAATTGGACATACTTAAAATATTTTGTGAATTATTTGAATGATAAAAAAAGTAGGAATAATATAAATAGATTTCGAAAAAGCATTCGATACACTGGAACACGAAATTCAACTGACAGTAATGGATAAATATGGTATAGACGTACCACTATAAATTGGCGTGCGAGGGAGGGCGCCCCTGTCGCGTAACAGAAGTTGCCAGGGTGTAAATTTATTACACAACACATAATGTACTGAATGTCCGGTGACCGGTGTCAGAGCCTTTAATAGAAATTTGGTCGGGTAACAGCGCGCTCCGCGGCGGCCGCTCTATCTGTCAAACTGTCAAACGGTAATATCGGTCCATTATTTGCTTTTTCAGCTTCGCAAAACTTTAATACTTCTTTGGCAATTATTTTTGCACCATCCGGATTGTTTTGGACATAATAATTCAGTGTATATTGGTAATCGGCGTGCGTCGTAATAAATTGGCGTGCGGCGACATTGGAACCAAAACCCGCCCCGCCCGCATCCGGCGGTAACCCCTCGCCCTGTCATTCAGTGTATTTTCGTATTTGAGCGTGAGCCGTGACATCTTGATTACCAATATACACTGAATTATTATGTCCAAAACATCCAAAATTGCCAACGAAGTATTAAAGTTTTGCGAAGCTGAAAAAACAAAAAATGGACCGATATTACCGTTTGACAGGTTGACAGATAGAGCGGCCGCCATTACTGGTTTATTTCTTTAGTTTTTACCGACCAAATTTCTATTAAAGGCTCCGACACCGGTCACCGGACATTCTGTACATTATGTATTTTGAAATAAATTTACACCCAGACAACTTCTGTTACGCGGCAAGGACGCCCTCCCCCGCACGCCAATTTATACTGGTACGTCTATATACCAGGATCATTAAAAATATGGTTGAAAATGACATTACACAAAATTTACACTCGGTGGTTGAAACTATCTACGGTTGAAATAACAAATTCGTTCTTAAACCATAAAAATGGCCGGTTTTAAAATGACAAGAGTTTGTTTTATTGTTCGCGCTCAAGATATTCAAAACTGTCAGATTTTTTTAATCGAGTTCCTGACAATAAATTTGTTTCGGGCCGCGTGGAAAGCTTGGCGGGCCGCAGGTTGAGCACGGCTGGATTAAGGATCACTGTCAGGACCGGCCTGGGCGGGATAGTGATAGATAAATAAAAAAAGCGTATAATTTTGCTAATTTATTCGGACAAGTGCAAACATGTGGCGTGACCTCTATAGTTATTATTTGTATATAAAAGAGTGCTTTTTGCGTGTTAATGAATTATTGTGTGATTAGTGATTCGCCCGGAAAGTAACGGAGTTGGTCCATTACTTGGAACAACTAATTGGAAGCAAAAAAAAAGTGAATGTGTAAATATAATGTGAAACTAGGAAAAGAGATATTAGAAAACGTAGACAGTATAAAATACCTAGGTGTAATTATAGATTCAAAACTAATATTTACAAAAGATACTGAATTTGTTGTGAAGAAAATCACAAAAAAAGTGTCCTTACTTGGAAGAATAAGAAGATATATAAATAAAAATACAAGTTTATTCCACACATAGATTATTGTTCCAGTATATATGTTCCAGTATGTATTATAGATGTCTCACAGAGACGAAACTGTATATACATATATATATATTTTTATTAAGGGAGAATAGAATACGAGAA
Organism: Agrypnia vestita; assembly: GCA_016648135.1. Classification (NCBI taxonomy): domain Eukaryota; kingdom Metazoa; phylum Arthropoda; class Insecta; order Trichoptera; family Phryganeidae; genus Agrypnia; species Agrypnia vestita. The sequence goes on along the minus strand of JADDOH010013387.1, from coordinate 62,898 downwards.
TAGAGTATAGAAGTCTTTATGGGTGTACATAGGACTTAGGACCGCGGTGAGGATCCTTACAACTCACATGTGAAACGTGACGTATAGTTGAAATATATACAACTTCCAAACATGAATAGACGTGGTATTCTATCATGGGTGGAAATGGCGAACGTTACATATGTGTAAAGTGATCACTTAAGCCAACCGTACAATAGGTCGATAGATACCTACTCTCCCTTAATAAAAAAAATATATACAGTTTCGTCTCTGTGAGACATCTGTAATATACTTGATTATTGATGTCCCTGTGACAACAATCCAGTTCTGTTCTGAAAAATTTGGACATACTCAAAATATTCTGAATCTAAGCAACTTTACTGATGGTCACCAAATGTGGATTCTCGCAGAGAGAGAATCAGGCTGCCGAAGGGGGTTAATCGAAATCTGAAAATAATGAGATTGAAGCAAGGGCAGACGCACTCAGGACTAAGCAAATAGTGAGGACTTCCGAGACGAAGACCAGGTGCGATGATCGAGGTTTATTATTATTTTAAATAATGAGAACAAAATTTCATCTAAAAGAAAATATTCAGAACGAGAACAGCCCTACAAAAAAACAAATTGTCTCTGATAGCGGTATGAACGTAACCAAATAGAACGTTTTCAAAAAAATGTCGTGACAAGAACTCGAGCTAGAAAAAGTATATATACTAGCGGGAAAGCAAATACTGCTAGGCCCTGCGGGCGGCTATTGTGGCGGTTTGCTGTGCAGCAAACACAATTGTTTACCTATGCCTACGTCAGCCGCTTCGCGGCCAATTGTATCTGGCAAATTTCCACTTTTAATTACGGGTAGTTTAGATATAATTAAGACAAAGTATTTATTTAGTATTTCTAACCGATCAATAAGTCAGAGCGGAATAAACCACAGTTCGATAGGTAGGTACCTACTCTCTTCTCTTCTCGCAGTGTTGATTACTTTTATACAACATTATAAAAAACCAAAAATGTAATTAAAATTTCAACGAATAAAATATTCTCTACCGTAAAAAAAATTTGATTCTGCCAGGATTCGAAACTGGAATCCTCTGATCCGTAGTCAGACGCGTTATTCGCTGCGCCACACGACCCAATGGGCACCACGGCAAAATTATTGTATACAAATAGAAATCCAAATGCAGAAACGTGCGACATTGCTTGGAGTAATTATAATATAGATACATATGGACCAATGAAAAGCTTCGGATTTCGAAGCTATTTGAAAATCGACGAATGGAAGCTTGAGCGTCATAGATTCTTCTAGCTTTTTTAAGGCCGGGAAGTCAATAAGTAGGGCCGACAGGTTCTCGGGGCAGTTGTTTGAGATTCGATTAACGGCCGGGTACGACAGATTCGGGCGGGTTTTGGGAGGTTGATTTGCATTTGTTTACCGGGAGGTCGCGACGGTTACGGTTACGTCGTGATTCGTAAAATTATGTTGGTCGAATTGTACTCGAAACCTTCACAGTTATATATAATATATTATTGAACAAATAAAATGAAATTGAATATTGAAATCGAAATTAACGCATAATCGAGACTTTTCATGGGTTTATTATAAATAAAACTAATGCGCGTAACAAATGTAAGTTGTGCATCAAGAAGCCAATATTTGCGTCAATTTTTTCTAATGTATATGCTTACATAAATAGCAGCGCCCCAGCGGTGAACGGCGCGCTGCGATCCTCCGGCACCTGGCACGCGGTGCTGCTGATGCTGACCTGGTACTCGGGGTCTGCCGACCCCGTCCGATTCCAGGCCAGGGTCTGGGAGCTGAAATGGCGCTGCAGGAGGCTCTCCAGCTCGGCCGGGCCGCAGCTGGCTGGAGCGCAGACTCCCCAGTGGACGACATTACGCGGAATTCGCACCCGGTCTCCTGAATACTGGAAATATGTGTTTGGTTTAGACCAGTGACGCCACTACCTATACCAATGCAAATTTACATACACAATATCATAAAAAGGACTAGTTATCTACAGACAGTTCACTTTTTTTCACAATCAACTCCCTGCACGTCACCAAATATTAAATGTATTAACTTTTGGTCAGGTATTTTAACAACACGTTGGTTATATTAGTCCAACCATAATTTTGATCTAGAAACAGGGTAAAAAATGTAAAATATTTGTGGGGTCAACAATCAGTTTCCCCACGCATTTTGACCAGCCCCGAAATTCCCAAGGAAAATCAATCGGGCAAGAAAAAACACGCGCACTCAAAAGCACGGACATCATCGTTGAAGTCTCGCCGAGTATAAATAAAATTCATAAAACTGACCGCGGCTTTCTTTTCATCAGCTTTTCCCTGTGCAACATTTACGAAATAGTGGGGGATCCGCGGATCTCGCATTTCCTAATAATACGAGTGAAAACATAATATGGAATTTTTTAAATATTCATAAAGTAAAAACAATATTTCACTAATTAATAATTAAATAAACTTTACCTACAGTCCTCTGTGTGATTCGGCATTATTGAACAAAACACAAGACTTGTCAACACCCCCTTTAGTCTCTATCCCGTCTCAACCCTAATATTCTTGATCTCTTTTGGTAGGAAAATTAGTGCATGTTAGCCTTCGGTTAGATTAAAATGCATAGAAGACTACTTTTGGAAGGTGTTAGTCTGTGAATAATACTTTGGTTGTGGTGTGTAGTAGTATTTAAGGGGGACGGCTTTGGCGTGGTTTGAAGATTATCTAAATAACAGGGTTTAGGTGGTTAAATCGGGTGATCACTGCAGCAACCTCCACAAAATATCATACGGAGTACCGCAAGGAAGTGTTTTGGGACCCACGCTCTTCCACATATATGTCAATGAAATGTGTAACTCCAATTTAGAAAACGGTAAAATAATTTCTTTTGCAGATGACACAGTGCTTCTTTTTCAAGATGATTTCTGGGAAAATGTTTTAAAAAAGGCACAAAGTGGATTGAATCGAATAACATCATGGCTTGACAAAAATCTGCTAACAGAAAATGCTTCAAAGACAGAATACATGTGTTTCTCCATCAGTAAAAGAACAGTAATAAATCAGCCCAAAAATCTACTGATTCACACATGTCAATCAAAAGATAAACCCTGTGATTGTACTAATCTGCTGGAAGATATACGATATCTAGGTTGTACATAGACCAGCATCTAAACTGGAGAAAACATTTTTGAATCTCACAATCCGAATAAGAAAACTACTTTATTATTTCAAAGAAATTAGAGATGTACTCGATGCACCGACAAGAAGAATAGTATACTATGCACTGTGTCACTTACTCATTAATTATGCAACTGTCAGTTGGGGTGGTGCAGCTTATACTTTATTAGATTCACTAAGCAAAGCACAGAAAATGGTATTGAGAGTTCTTAATAAAAAGCCATTTCGTTTTCCTTCAGAAGAACTTTTCAGAGAATGTCACGTCCTGGACATCAATCAAATATATTTACTTAACACTTTAAAATATTTTTTCCGACATAAACAAGATCACCAAAAAATCACTCACTCACTCAACAAGGGCACAGGTGAACTGCGTCTATCTTGTACCAAAATTCACAAAAACCTTTTCACAAAGATTTCACCTCTTCCAAGCTCTAAAAATATTCAAGACTCTAAAAACTTGTAGCCATAGTCTACAAGGGCTCTGGCTGCACGAAAAGGGAAGGAAGCATGCCCAAAACCTATTAAAAACCATGATATAGCCTAAATCTGAAAAATACTAATCCTATAAGAACATTTACTTTCATCTTTTTAAATACTTTAATTGTTTTATTTTATTAAATATCCTATTCAGATTTTTTTTCTTTGTCCATAATAGAATTAACACCATTATTAAATTGTAAACATTTAATTATTACTATTACTTATTTTTAATTGGCAATAAGATTGATTCACAAATGTTATATAAATAATAAATATTCTTGAACAATATACTACTGGAAGAGCACTGTCTGCTATAATACAGTAAATTACTAGTGTAGCAGGCAGGGCGTCAAATCAATTTAGTGTTTACTTGCTGCCAAAATTCTCAGCAATAATGAAAAATGCTTAATTAATTTTGTAAACACTGTAAACATCGTATATATTTGTAATATTGAATAAACATTGAAAAGAAACAAACCAGTAATGGCGGCCGCTCTATCTAGAGTCCTGTCAGACGGTATTATTGGTTCATTCTTTGCTTTTTCAGTTTCGCAAAACTTTGAAACTACATTGGCAATTATTCTTGCACCACCTGCATGGTATTTTGGACATAATTCAGTCTATATTGGAAATCAAGATGTCACAGCTGACGCGCAAATACGAGATTGAACTGAATGACAGGGCGAGGGGTTACCGCCGGGTGCAGGCGGGGCGGGTTTTAGTTCCAAAGTCGCCGCACGCCAATTTACGTTGGTCAAGCTCCAGTAGTTGTCCTGACGAAGAGACAGATACGTCTCGAAAATGATAGACTAAAAATTTCTCGGCACAGGCTCATCCTAGAGTGACTGATTTCTTTGCATACAGGTATTTATGTTCACGATGAATTGGTTTAAATGATATAATAATTCCCTGCAATGGGATCCGAAATGTCGGCCAGAGAGGTCAGGTATACACGGCAGAATATCCCAGAAAAGTACACAGAGGTTTAATATAGATTGATAATACGTACATAAAGCTTGTCGTAAGCACTTCCAGCCAGGTCGAAGGACCGCACCGGGGTCCTGCGGCGCTCCTGCTGCGCGCGGTTGCGCAGCGTCACCCTCGCCAGGCAGTACTGGCGCGCCGGGCCGGGCCTGGCCCCCGGGCTGGGCTGGTCCTCCCCCAGGCACTGGCCGAAGTTGCCGAGCTGGTAGAGGGAGCCCCCCAGCAGCCCCGACGGGCTCCGCGCGCTGCTGTCCCACACTGGAACAACATCTCTACTCTTCATTTGAACCGACATAATCCACAGCTGTGTATATATATACTCTACAAGTACAGCACAAGTTAAACTGGAGAAAATAAGCGAACAATTTCCCATAGAGCGAGCGTCCGACAAGGTGATCCTATCTCGCCCAAATTTTCGGCAGTGCTGGAGATGATATTTCGAAACTTAGAATGTGATGAGAATGGTCTCAATATTAATGGAGAAAATCTAAGCCATCTACGTTTTGCAGACGATCTGATACTGTTCTCTGAGTGCCCAAGAAAGCTACAACATATGTTACAACAGTTATCAGATCAGAGTACGAAGCAGGGCTGTCAATGAACATCACCAAGATAAAAGTCATGACTAATTCCTCGAAGACACATGATATAGTAGTAAAAACACAACAAATAGAATACGTAGACGAGTACATCTACTTAGGACAACTTACATCGCCCAACAAAACCGTGGACAAAGAAATCGATAGGAGGATAGCCAATACTTGAAAGAGATACTGGTCGCTCAGTGAAGTTATGAAGGACAGAGATGTTCCAATAAAAGCTAAAAGAAAAGTCTATAACGCATGTATTCTGCCCTGTTTATCATATGGTAATCAAATATGGACACAAACGAAAACCTTAACAAATAAACTAAGCGTCTGTCAAAATAGCGTAGAAATAAGTGTCATTGGAGTTAATAGAAGAGATAAAGTAAAATTAACAGCAATAAAAAACAGAACTCAATTCAAATAGGAACATTCTGTATATCGAACACTAAAATGGCGATGAACTGGACATATATTGAGAGAAAGGCAAGAGAAATGGACCAGAATAATAACAGAGTGGTATCCAAGAGATGGTAAAAGAAACAAAGGTGGACAAACGAAAATATGGGAAGACGATCTAAAAAAGGTGGCTGGTCCAGAATGGATCAGAGTTGCAAAGTACAGAGAAAAATGTAAATCTTTAGAGGAGGCCTGTGTCGAAAGACACGCTGTTTCTAAAAATAATGACTCGAACGCTGAGAATTTAGAATAATTTAAATAATATAATATACAGGCTGTACCGAAGCTAGCAACAGAAACTTGGCCGGTAGATTCCTGACCATGTTATGAGTCTAAAATATTCAAGCAACCATGGCCTAAAATCAATAGTTACGGAGATATGCAATATCAAATTTTGCATTTTTTTTCGAATATTTCTGATATTTTTTGCAAAAAATTGAACTATCATTACAATAACTTATATTGATTGTGAAAAATTCATTTGCTTCAATACAACTTAAATAAAATGATAAAATCGTGTAAAAAATAACTTTATTCGAATTTTATACGAATTTTATTCGACTTGTATTAAAGCGAATGAATTTTTCCTAATCAACATGTTTGTTTTATAAGTGTTTAACAGCAATAGGCTAATTTTATTTTTATTTATTTTAATCTGCAGCTGCGGATATCTGCTGGATGCTCCAATTCAACAGCCAATACTCCTCCTTGGACTCAGGATATCTGCGTAATATTCCCAGAAAAAAACTCTACGCGCGTTAGAAGTTACACTTCACAAGTTGCACCGTACAGTACATAATTACAAAACTATTTAACAAACTACATGTGTTAGGTCAATACCAATGCAATTTTTTCTAGAGTTTTGTTTTGACAGTAAAAGCTGAGAGATTTCATTTCCTAATCCTTTTGTTAATAATTTGGTAACATCTGCGACAGAAGGAATATCTCTTTTAGATCCTACGAAGGATCAAATGTGTTTTGTGAGATAAACTGCGATTCAGACCGAGCCAGACATTAAACAACCAGACAAAAAAATCAGCACAACAAGCTACGTAGGTATACAATCGTCCAACTTCAAGAACGTGAAATGACAAGTTACCTCGGAAAGGAAAGTTAGACAACTTGAAGTGAGCTAGTTCACTTTAAAAACTAACTTCACGGTGTCGTATTTCCGCTACATGCTGCGTTCGTAACATCCGTTACAATATTTTTTTTTCCATGAATACGCCAAATGAAGTACTTATAACCTCAAAAATAGACTGAAACGCAGCACGTAGGTACTTACGGAACGTGAAGTTTCTATGAGAATCGTCAAAACATCTGTCAAATGTCAATTTATCATCATTATAGTTGAAATATTGACTTTAATGTAATCCATTCCTTTTCTCTATAAACCATAATAATTATTTTTTATTACCATGGTTATAAAATTAAAATGTGTATCGAAAACCACATCGAAAGCCAAAAAGTAGGTACTTCCTCAAATACCTGAGATAAATTTATATATTTTTGTGTGCCCGTGTGTATGTTTCATAAAAAAGTAAGAATGCATTGTCATCCACATAAAGTGCAAAATGTCAGCTCGATTGGATGACGATAAATTTGTTAATTTTCCTTTCCAAGATTTAAAAAAAGCATTAATTTTTGCTTCAAAGTTTCAATATTTGAATATTTGATTATTATTCAAATGCTAAAAAAACAATCAATTCTCATTTGTCCATCGACAAAATTAAATCCAGGAAATATAAACAAAAAAGGTAGGTATCTCGATAAGATTTCGAAATCTAGAAACGGCGGATTTCCATTTACAAAAAAATTGTTGACTCAGCTTTCTATGATGAGTTGGATTATGCAGATTCGCCAAGAACCTTCTCTGATGATGTCAGCTGCCGGCCAGCAAGATTAATTTATCATTATCATTAGTGTTGCACCGAATGTGGGTTCTGCCGAATATAGAATTCGGCCGAATGTTCGGTTTAAAGCCATGTATTCACTAGGGGACAAATCGCGAAACATTCCGCTCGGCATGTCGCATCAACATCTACGCTCATATTTCGGGGACAATGACGCGGCCATTTGACGTGTACACACCGGGACTCGCATATCTTGTCGCGGAAATGTCACCCGATGAGCTTATGTTGACAGCTGCGGTATCTCGTTTGGCGAAAACGGGGTTCCGCGCAATTCGAAATGTTTTTTTGGGTCGCAATTTCAAATTTAAAAACAAGGTCCTTTTTGCAAATAATTATTGTTTTCCAGACGTCGCGGAAATATATCGCCTTATGAGGTTATGATGATAGCCGCGTATCTGTTTATGTTAATGAGTTTATCGAAAAGTAAGAGGAGAAAAAAGAGGAGAATGCGATATTATTTACTGCAAAGAGAAAGAAGGACGGACATCCTATGCGATCTTCGATCGATATAGCTCGATGAGTTCGAGAACGATTTCGTTTCCCCGCATTGTCATCTTGACAGATACAGCGCATGCGTATTCACTTGTAAATATACCACGTGGTACTGACGCTTCGCGGAATGTTGCAGTGAGTACGCTCGGGTACCATGCGCATGGCAACGTTGCCACGGCACGTAGAAATGCCGCGCTATGTTGTGCGCGAGGTCGCGGAACAGTGCACGACGTTGCAACGTCACGTAGACTCTATGCCGCGCGTGCTGTTGAGGGACAATTTGTCCCCTAGTGAATACATGGTTTAAATATGTGCCGAAGCCGAAATTCGGTTAAATTTCGCGCGCTTTTGCTCGACGAACAGTTCAGATCGCCATCACAAAAACAACTGTAACTGTTTATTTAATCCGTGTTTTTTAAATTAATCAAGTGGTACAACCTAGTTCTGGATAGTTGTTATAGAATATTATATATAAAAATTGAATATTTAATTTTATTAAAGCATATATATTGTTGATACTTGATGTGGTTTCTTTTCTAGAGAATAAAAAACACGATCCATTCACACGTTACCTATTTACTTATAAATCAACATTTTGTCTAAATTTCATTTTGAATTAAATTTCTTTACACTTTTCCATTTCTTATTTAAATCCTACTTATTCAATAATTACAAATGTGAAAGTTTAGATGGTTGGATGGATGGATGTTGGTTACTCAATCACGCCAGAACGACTTAACGTATCTGGATGAAATTTGGCACAGAGATAGATTATTGTCTGGAAAAGCACAAAGAATACTTTTATTCCCAGTAATAGGTTTCTGAATGATGAAATCGAAGTCTCCGCGAACGAAGTCGCTAGCAAAAGCTAGTTAATTAATAAGCTACCGAAGTTCGGTAGATTTAAACGAAGTTCGGTAGATTTAAACGAAATTCGGCCGAAGACGAAGTTCGGTAACAGTTGCCGAAGTTCGGTTAAACCGAATGTGAAACGAATTTCGATGCATCTCTAATTATCATTGCTTATCATGATATATATTTTCAGTTTGTGGCAGACAAATGCAACCCTTGAAATTAATTAATGTTTCATTTGATGCACAAAGTCCCGGGCACAAACTAGTTTGTAATCGCTTTTTTGAAATTTGCACTAATTGTCACTAGTGATGCAACGAATACTACTTTCACGATTACGAATATCAAATCCACTAATCCACAAATACGAATAATTCTATAAGTAAATAAATAATACACCACTGTTCTTTTTTTACTAAACGATTTAATAATTAAAATTTACCACTAGCAAATTTTTGTTTAAAAAGCACAACATTTCTTTTATCCGTTTGTACATTCTCAGCGGTCGAAAATAAATATCACTTTTTTCACGCTTATGGGAGGTCATGTTATTAGATTTAATTTGAAATTATTTTATAAGATTTAACACTTTTTCACAACAGTGGAAATGAAATACGTATTACAAAATAAAACCTAAATGAAATGAGCACCTAAACTTATTAATAACCCAGCGAAACCAGATGAAATAACTCATGTTATGCCGTGAAACAAGTAACAATGATTCCATTTGTACTGTTAGTTTTTCGTAAATAAATAAACAATTAATAATAATAATAATAAGCCGTGCATATGAGGCATTTTGTTTTTTTGTTGGTTTTTAGTTTTTACGGTGTAAACACCAACACAACGAAACAATGGGCGTCGTACACACGGCTTACACATACTTAATTCGATTGTGTTTCTTGAATGAAAAGAAATAAATATGATAATAAATTTAAATGATAACTATTTGTAAAAAGGACCTGGTTATTTATAATATTCAATTTGCTATTAACACTATTTCTTATTTCCAAGTTATCCAACTGTCATGTATAATTGGGATATAAAATTTGTAAACCCTTAGTAATATCAAAAGAATTATCAATTTCCAAAAGACAACTTGAAAATTCGGATTAATTATTGCTAAGTAGTATAAAGTATTTATGTTTTCTGCGCTTCAAGCCAGGTTTTCCTACCAGTTTCCAAATGGGCAGGAAATGGCTCAAGGCAGTCCTGCAAGAGCAGTCCCAAGCAGACTGGACTACAAAGCCAATGTTAGATGGCGCTCTGTAATGACTATTACTTTGCAGTGGTTAGATTAGTTATTAGAATTATTTTACTAAAATTAGAAAAGAATGACGTCTTTTTGGTATTGCCCACCTTCACCCACATTACATTTTTTTACAGAATTATGATTACTCTTTGGCTCTGATGGATGGCTGGAGCGGTACTGCGTGCATTGAGTGGAATCGGATTTCATGAAAAAGGCGCAGGAAGCTATTTTAGCAGATATGTAAAGGCGATGCTCCCTAAGGTTGTTTCAAATTCGATCAAAGTAAGCGTAGAGTTTAAACTGAAATTTTACGTTCTCCACCAATCACACGATCCGTTTTCGTAAAAATCTATGCTTTTATCGACCGCTTACTTTGATCGAACTTGAAACAACCGGGCCTAAGAGACTTGATGAGAGTCCACAAAACGAGTAAAGACTATTGAGTCAATCTTTGAAGACTGTACGATAATGGAAGCTAAACGATATATCAATTTGAAAGAAAATTTTTAGAGTAAAAGTAAAGAATGCTTTTAAAGTAAATAATTCGTGATCCATATAAATAGATTTCTGTATTTTGCATTTGAAGTTTAAACCTCCAAGCTAAAGAGTAGAGATCAACATTAAAGGAGTCTGTGAGGTTTTTGGCCTGAAAATTGAAAGAATTTTTTTTAATGAAGATTTGTAGACAAAAATGATAACTGAAGCTGGGAGAACTCGAAGGATACCCAGTGATAAAGTAGAGACATCGACTCCTATCTGTTTTAAATCGCATAGCCGGGGAATATGCCACTATCCACCATCCCAAAAATATGTCTGATCTCGCTTGCACCTTGCAGTCGGTTCAGGGATGCTATCAAGATGCCTCTACCAGAGAAAGAAAACCATCTGAGTGAAGGAGCGGCATCGAAAAAGACTTTAGAGAGCATTTCCTTTGATACGAGACAAAGTCTCGAAGAGAATGTCCACCATGAAGTTGATGCACTTGCGAATAGGATTGTAGATGCAGCTAAAGAAATTAAGCCTATGGATATTCAAGAATGAAAAGTTGATTCAGCTGATATGCCTATGACAATGATGGATACTCAAGTTGAAAAGGAAAGTGATTTCAACTTGTTCATTTCTGAAAGTTGAAATCCAAGCCAAAAGAGATAAGTTGCAAGATCAAAGAGACAAAATAAGAAAATGTTTGAATGACAACAATGTCTCTTTTATTCCCTTCCACGATGCGTTCGAGAAAAGTCGCGCCGGCCGCACACTGGATGCGTTTTCGTACGAAATTGAATAGTACGTATACGTACGAATACGCAAGTACATTCCTGACCTTCGAAGTAGTATTGAACATCGCACATTGTACACGATTTAGTAGTGCGTGTACGCACGTATAGATGCGACGTCCGACACGATCCGGTTTTGTTCGAAATTTTTGCGATTTCGTACGATGGATATTGAAAAATTTGTCAATTTGACACATGACCACAAATGTTTGTGGGACCAAAGTGATTCAACTACGTGACCATCAGCGCAGATTTTGGCGGGGAATCTCTAAAGAACTAAAAAATACCTGTAAGTTAAATAATTTGGTTTAATGAAGGTGAGGTATAATTATGTACTTCGAACAAAAAAACTTTTAAATATTTCTCCGATGTTATGAGCTCTCGTTGCACTTCGATTCTCCCCAGCATTTGTGAATCTATTAGATAGATAGATAGTCACGAAATTTTTCATCATTTAAGTCTGCCATAATAGAGTTTTCCAGAAAATACAGATTATTCATTTGGCACAAACGTTATTGGAGAAATGCGAAAAGTAACTGATGGTGACCAACGCAAGACGCAATCAGTGTGCGCGCTCAATACGTACGAAAATAATCGTATGAATACGTACGTAATAGTTCGTATCCAAAGTGTGGCCGGCCTCGGCCGTCTCGGTGGGACGTTAGCCAATCACAGGGTTTGCATCGGAATTTTCTTTTCGAAAGTCTAACCGCATCGCAAGATTCACAAAAACTAAAAACGAACAAAGCCATTATTAATGACATCATCGTGCTAAGCAATGAGGTGGTGGAGGGGGGGGGGGGGATATGAACATTATGCAGGTGAGCTCCAACATTTTGTAACAAACAAGTAGTATTGAGTTTTAAATTTATAGTATCTTGATATTGAGTGGCATATGAGTGGAATACAAGGTGTTGTTTTATGTCGTGTTGCAACCCTCTATATAAATTTTTAAAGTTTTAATTTAGCTATTGAACCATCTTTTTTGTAGTCTGAAAGAAAAAATTAGTTTAATTAGGTGAACGAGGCAGACAAATGATATTGTGGTGACATAAATATTCGGGAGACTGTTTTGGCACATCTACACAGGGGGTAAACACCCAATTGTTTCCACGGGAGCCAAGAAAAATTAGGCGTTTTCGCGGAAAGTGTATTTGGAGTGATTCTTGTAATAAGTTTTTGTATGATTGTCTAAGGGCCGGTCTCATAAACGTCCGTTAGTTAAATTTCAGACCAAATAAACCGAAATTTGATACAATCGTCATTTGTTTCGTCTTATAATAATCCGTTAGTCAAATTATAGTAAAATTTTACCGACGATCGATACCGACGGTCGAACCACCAGTTTACCGTCCGTTAGTTGAAATTGACATAAGTATGACAATTAACGTATTATTTTTTAAGGTAAGGTCCATTTTCAATTTGCGTTTCATGCTGTTGGTTTAACATGTACATAAATACTGTGCTGACTGCTGCTAAATTTTCAAGGAAAAATGTTTTCAGATAGCAATGTCGAGTTATTCGTATTCAAGTTCGATTTATTAGTATTCAAGTTCGTCGAGTGTTCAATATACGAGTGGAAGATTTTATCTATCGTTTTCGCTTGTCGAAAAGGTCTGCTTAAGAGATTCTAGAAGGTATTGGGCAAAATTTAAGAAGCCGCACGCGTAGGAATCCGACATTATCACCAACCATTGCTTGTTGCCTTGAGATTCTATGCTCTTGGATCAAAATTATTAGTTGCTGAGACTTTGTTGAGATTTCAAAAGATACTGCCAATGTAGTCTTGTGGGAAGTATCCCAAATTTTGGGTTATGTTTAGTTCCTTAGAAAAGAGATATAATTCGCCTCTGGCAGCTCTGAAATCGTAGACAAGAGCACTACGATACTGCGACACTTACGGACGGTCAAAAAAGTTTTATAAAACGAGCGTCGGTAATATTTACTAACGAATGGCAATCCGTTCGTTAATTGTCGATTTACTAACGGATATTTGGTCTTTCGTTTATAAGACTAGCCCAGATTATTATAAACGAAAGATAAATGATCAAATTTCGGTTTATTCGGTCTAAAATTTAACTAACGGACGTTTATAAGACCGGCCATGTTTGATATAAAAAGTTATTAAAAAAACTACATGGGCTTGCAGTTAAAAGCACCCCGTATATACTTAAAACTATTTATCTATTTTTAGCTATAATACGAAACCGGAAAAACAGTGTGCTGATGCATGATTTCATGATTGAAACGAAATACATAATGCGATGTAAAAAACATTATTGAATATAGCGACTTTTCCTCAAGGAAAAATTAAATAAAAAAAGGAATAATTGTAACTTAACACAATTATTATGTCCTTGAAATTAGAAGGGTTGAGACAAATCTCGACAAACATGTGGCTAAATTTTGATCTATAGATAAACTCAGAGATAACTTTGAGATTAGAATGAGACAAGTAACTAAATCCGTATACAGGACATTAGACGAACAATTCTAAAAAAAGTTTAACAGAAGGGGTTGATTTATCAACATTCACCTGCCAAATGGATGGTTTTATGCGGCCGTGACCTAAACCTAAATTTGCGAATGAGAATGTTGCGATGCTCTGTGTTCCCTGTGCGGAGGGGAATCGTGGACACTCACTGAAACTATGCTGAAGCGACTTGAAGCATTTGAGATATGGATATGGAGATGGCTTCCAAAAATAATCTGCCTTGACGGAGCGACTCGACGGCTATAATATCATAACCCACAAAATGCAATTTTACAGGAGAAGCATTTAAACATATTTTCGTCCGGTATTGGGTACCCATTTTTTTTTAAATTTCGTTCCAATATTTTATTTTTTACTGTAGTTTCATAAATAATCACGAAAACGTCGAAATTATTAACGGTTTTTGTAGAAATGCACATACGATATTATACTTCGGAAAAGACGCAACGTATGAATGATTTACAACAGTTTAAATCGTTATTAATTCTGAACAGATTATAGTAAGTGTTACATAAGATAATTATCTTATGTTATTTTCCAACGTATATTATCGTAAGTGTTACATTCTGAAGTACGACGTACATAATCGTAAGTAGCACCACCGATAGTATACCTTGTTATTTATCGTAATAAATAAATTCAAATATTTATTTAATGTACAAACATTAAAGTACATAATTACCTGGTTTGTTAAATGAAGTATTTTGGTCTCCTTCGTGCAAACATTGCTGTCGGTTATTATTCTATAAATCTGTTGTCTTTGTTTCAGGGCCGGTTGTTTCAAGTTGGATTAAAGTAAGCGTTGTTTTAAAGCATAGATTTTTACGTTCTCCACCAATCAGACGATCCGTTTTCGTAAAAATCTACGCTTTAATCGACCGCTTACTTTGATCGAACTTGAAACAACCGGGCCTCAATGGTACATGACGTTGATCTTGTTTCTAAAGCTTTGACACACTTATAAATATTGTATACGTTGTGTTTGTACACATAGGCACCATACAATACATATAAGCGATATTTACTGATATTATCTTAATAGAACAAGCTCTAAACACTCCGAAAACGATCAACTAATACGCGATAAACACAGAATAGAGAAGACACCGACAATAGACAACGGTGATCCCTTAGTTAAGGGTGATGTCGTGGTGGCCTATGACGTCACAGGTTAAAATCGCGGGAAGGATAGCGTTTAGGACAACATTTCGATTTTCAAAACGCTGTAGAAATGTCATTCTTAACGTCATTTTTTTTTGTTTATATTTTCGAGATGCTAATTTTTTTCTTTATTTTTTGGGAATAGATTTGTTTTATGTGCCGCTCCCCAACTAATAACAGATTATTGGAAATTTGAATGATTTAATTGACTTTTCAGTTTGTTAAGGATTTAGCTATTTTGGTGTTTATATTTTAGATCTATTATGAAGTATTTTATTTGATTCAGTATTTTCAGATTATTTAGCAGCTATTTTTAAGATGTACGTTTCGTACATTTGGATGACTGTAATCGAATATATTTAGTTATCTTTGAATTTATGGGGGGCTTCTTCAACCTTCACTAGATTTTTAACTTTCGATTCAGCCTTCTTTCCACACTGAGACCAACACGGCTCAGTTATTAGAAATACAGCAATCAATGTGTATGTAGTTCACGTGAAATAACAACTTAATTTGGTCATAACTTCTTCCAAAGACAATTAAACAATTTAACAACACAAATACAGGCGTAAGAAAAAAGAATCGAATTAAAGAGGAATATAAAAACGTGAAAAACATCGTAACGTGTCCAGGTACGAGGAATTAGCGCAAACGCCGCATACGCGCATACTAAAACTATCCGTGCATTTCAAGGCAGCCAACTGAAGAAAGTAAACGCAGGATTCCCCGATTCGAGGGATCGTAACGTAATATGTGTAGATAAAGCCATGTATTCACTAGGGGACAAATTGTCCCTCAACAGCACGCGCGGCATAGAGTCTACGTGACGTTGCAACGTCGTGCACTGTTCCGCGACCTCGCGCACAACATAGCGCGGCATTTCTACGTGACGTGGCAACGTTGTCATCAATCTGTCAAGATGACAATGCGGGGAAACGAAATCATTCTCGAACTCGTCGAGCTGTATCGATCGAAGATCGCATAGAATGTCCGTCCTTCTTTCTCTTTGCAGTAAATAATTTCGCATTCTCCTCTTTTTTCTCCTCTTACTTTTCGATAAACTCATTAACATAAACAGATACGCGGCTATCATCATAACCTCATAGGGCGATATATTTCCGCGACGTCTGGAAAACAATAATTATTTGCAAAAAAGACCTTGTTTTTAATAATATTCAATTTACTACAGTAAAACCTCGTTAATTTGAAATTGCGACCCAAAAAAACATTTCGAATTGCGCGGAACCCCGTTTTCGCCAAATGAGATACCGCAGCTGTCATCCATAACCTCATCGGATGACATTTCCGCGACAAGATATGCGAGTCCCGGTGTGTACACGTCAAATGACCGCGTCATTGTCCCCGAAACATGAGCGTAGATGTTGATGCGAGATGTCGAGCGGAATGTTTCGCGATTTGTCCCCTAGTGAATACATGGCTTAAAGGGCATTCTATAACGTACCGCGAAACACATAAAGAACAAAAATAATAATTATGTGACTTAAAAATATATTATTTGTGCATGCTAGTCTTTGACAAGATTAACACACATGTGATAAATATTGGTGAAATATGGTTGTGGTGTGTAGTGTTGTGAACATAGTAGTGTACGTCTCGAAACCGGTAGAGCTACAATCTGGTAGTGGTTTATACTAATTTAACTAACACTCTGTTATAATGTCTAATAACAAAGGTAATGCCGTAAATATTAAAAATATTAATAATAAAATTTATTGATTTATAGCGCAAATGTCTAAAAATTATTTTCAATTACGAATTACCAGGGTTTTCAAATTGTTGGTGTTAAGCTGTGTTAAGCTATGAAATTAACATTTTGGGGCGGTGTACTTATAAACTTAGAATTATGACGAATTTTGAATCACCCGACTTCGAATTGACGGGGTTTTACCGTGCTGTGATAATTTATACAAAAATAACGGAGTTTTTCAGTCTTTCCTTGAGAGTGTTCATTGCCACAACACTGAAAGGTCACAACAATGGTACCTACTGACGAAGGCGTGACGACTAGAAGTAAATAACCGGTTAGCTTCTATTCGTCATCATGGTTATACAACTTTATAAGCCACCGCCCAGTTTAAAGCAGAGCGCGCACGTGCGGCTTAAAATCGCGTCGGCTTTTAATTAAGTTTCATAAGCATTATTTCTCGCTTTATTATTTTTATATATCGGTGACCGAGTTCTCCACTGACATTCGTGATTCCTATAATAAATCACGAAAAGTAATGTTTTGTCATCTCCCCAACGCGCCATATTTGTTTCATCTGTCGCGGACTGAGAAGATCGCATTGATAATCGATACTAGCCGCGAATGACATTAGCATGCTCATAAGCAAGCCCGTTCGCACATGCTCATAAGCAAGCCTATTCGCACATGCTCATAAGCAAGCCTGTTCACACATGCTCAAAAGATACCTCTTCCATCCGCAAATAAAATGCTCATTACTAGCAATGTGCGTACACACATGCTACTAAGTAACAATATGTTATAATATAATATGGTCTCTGTACTATTCAATAATCATGTGTAATTTGATTTTTGTATGTACTGTTAGGCCTCGGGTATGACACGAGCGGCAAGCGGCAGAGTAGTGAGGGACGCATTGATGGCAGAGTAGTAAGTTATTCATAACATGGAACATAACATTCAATAGATAACCGACTTCTGCATTCCAATACACTAGGGGACAAATTGCGAAACATTCCGCGCGGCATAACGCATCAAAATCTACGCTCATGTTTCGGGGACAATGACGCGGTCATCTGACGTGCACACACCGGGACTCACATATCACTTGCCGCGGAAATGTCGCCCAGTGAGGTTATGATGACAGCTGCTTATCTATTTACACTTGCCGCCCGATGAGGTTATGATGACAGCTACGTATCTATTTATTTTAACGAGTTTATCGAAACGTAAGAGGAGAAAAAGGTGGTGGGTGCGAAATTATTTACTGCAAAGGGAAAGAAGGATGGAAAATTTTACTCGAATAACAACAGCTGATTTTGACAATTTATTACAAATAATCGGTCCTTTCAGAACCAAGCAAGACAATATTAAGAAATGCTGTTGGCCATCACATCATTTTATTTTTATATTCACGGTTTGAAGTGTCCCACAACATCGTATGGCTTTGGTACAGCTCGATGAGTTGAAGGACAATTTCGTTTCCCCACACTGTCATGTTGACGGATTCAGCGCATGCGCATTCACTTGTAAACATACCACGTGATACTGACGCTAGGCGTAATGTCGCAGTGAGCTCGCTCGGGTACCGTGCGCATGAATACGTTGCCATGGCACGTAGAAATGCCGCGCTGTTTTGTGCGCGACGTCGGAACAGTGCACGACGTTGCAACGTCACGTAGACTCTATGCCGCGCGTGCTGTTGAGGGACAATTTGTCCCCTAGTGCAGTGGTTCCCAAAGTTGACAGGACCGGGACCCACAAAAAAAAATTTCGGGACCTACCTCCTGCCTCACATTTTCCCAATACATATTGTAACCTACGAAAGGCTGGTCAATTAAAAAAAAGAAAAACCTCCAAATATAATCGAAATTTTTAAATACGAAAAATATTTATATGTGATATTTTAATGGAAAGGATGAATTTGTTGCCCTCTTTTTGTCATAGCAGCATTAGCGTTGACTTCAATTTCAGTCACTTTTAATCGCAGTGAATTCGATTTTGAGTGAGTCCAATTTATTTCTGTATTTAGTCTCAATAGAAACCATGGTAGAAAATTCCAATTCACATGAGGTAGTGAAGGGGAGGAAGACCTTCATAGCTTCGTCAGACAAGCAGGGATAAGTGTCAGCAACTGAAATCCAGAATTTTGCTAATTCCTTCGATTAAAAGTATTTTTCAGCGATGTATCTTCTGACAAATCAATAAGCTCTTCACTTACTTTTGTTGATATTTCAGTCGGTATGTTGTCTTGAAATGGATTTTAAATCCAGTTTATCCTGTTGAACTTTTTCATCTCTTCTTCGAAGTTGGCATCGACTCTGTTAAATGAGTAAAAATTGCAGACACTACACTGATATCTGGGTGCACTTCGTTATCTATAATAAACACGACATGACCCGGACGGGACGTGTTGCGCGGTGTTGCGACTGCGCCCCACCTAATATCCGCTCGCGACCCACCAGTGGGTCGCGACCCATAGATTGGGAAACACTGCCCTAGTGAATACATGACTTAACACTTCGCTCAGCATCAACATCTAACTAGATGAAGTAAATCGCGTCCACAAAACTAATTTCGGTGATCATGCTTTCGCGGTGGCTGGACCAAAGTTATGGAACTTACTACCTAATAAACTGAGACAAACAGATAGCTTACCACAGTTCAAAAAACAACTTAAAACGTATTTATTTAGACAATCCTACAAAAACCTATAGAATCTGACCACAACAGCACTAGCTAATGTTTTCCACTCCTAGTGTATACTCCGCAAAAACACGTTATGCTTTCAGGCACTCACTTAGTACTAAACTTTAATTCCATTTCATGCATGCCACCTAGTCAATAAGTAATAGTAAATAGGTTTTTTAGCAGTTAGTTGATTTGTAAGATAATTATCTGTGTAAAGCGCCCTTGAGGTGAGTAGGTACTCGCGAAAACGGCGCTATATAAATTATCCAAATATTATTTTTATTATAGTGGGTTTAGTCATATCGTGGCCGACGACCCTCATTACTCGGGCGCATTGACGCTCTGCCGCTTGCCGCTCGTATCGTACCCGAGGCCTTAGTTTCCCGTGAATAAATAAAATAAAATAAAAAAATAGCTCCAGGAGTTCAATACTGCGCATGCTCATATGCCACTAATGAGCATGTGTATATCAGTACCTTAATTACAACATCCATCTGTAACAAACTCGATAACGCATGTACAAAAAATGCGTGGAATTTAGGTTATCCGAGGCCCCTGGCGATATATAGTTTGGAAGGCTCCAACCCAATATAAAAAATCAGTAAACTTATTAATAACCTTCAATACTAATAAATCTATCACATCAGTGAGGTCAGGGATACTCTGCGGTACCCGAAAGGAGGATATGTCCTTCTTTGATCTGAATTGAACATTGAATTGATCTTGAACAAAAAGATGTTACGATCAGAGATGTGACTTATCTAAGTTACAAGTATTTGAAATACAGACACAAGATGCAAAATACGTATTTTCATCTTGTATCTGAAAAATCTTTTTGAATATTCATCTTGTTTCTTTTATTTAGATACATTCTTTTGGTATCTTTGTATTTGGTAAATATTAAGATTGCTAAGATACTTTTTTCCAATGATGTACCTATAATGAGACCTCATCAAAGAAATATGAGCGACAAAATGTTTGAAGAACTGGTTTTACTTAAGTCTCAATTAAAACCTTAAAAATATAATATTTTATCTTGTCACATTTGCGCGATCAACGCGATTTATTCGTAAATAATTCACGTATAAATATAAACTTATATTCAATAAAATGTGTTTTCTCACAAAAGAATTTTATCTTTAAAAAGTATTTGGAAGATACGTATTTGGTATCTAGTATTTCAGATACTATTCCAGAAAGTAATTTGTATCTGGTATCTGAAATACTTGATTTTAAAGTATCTTGCATTTTGTATTCCATATAGTTTGTATAGGGTATCTTGTACATCACTGGTTACGATGACGTCGGTATCATATATGACACCTCAACCACAATATACCTACACCTTTTCAAAAAAACACTCTTGAGTTAAGAGGTTGCACTATCTTGAGAGAATAAAATTTATTAATATTTTTAATATTTAAAGCATTAACTTTGTGGCTAGACATTATAACAGAATGTTAGTTAACTTAGTAAAAACCACTACCAGATTTACGGTCTACCGGTTTCGAGACGTACCCGTCTCTTCTTGAGGACCAACACTACACTACTATATTCACAACACTATATACCCCAACCATAGTATTGTTAAACTTTCGCCAATATTGATCACATGCGTGTTAATCTTGTCAGAGACAAGCATGCAGTGGATGCATAGATTCTTTTTTTTTTGTTAAATATACCACGCTGGGCTTTCAATGACACCTTTGCATTACTATTTGGTATGAAAATCTTTATGTTTTCACAAAATTTATCTTTCTTTATGTAATTGAACTAATTTTATTGCAAATTGCGTAATCTGGTCTAATCTTACTTTTGTTATGAATTTTGATAAATCTGTGAGAAAGCAAATTTTTGTTTAAATTCATTGAATAAACCTGTAGATTATTGTCAACAGACATTTCGATTTTTTTACTTACAATACACCTCTTCCACAAAGCAATGTGTATCATGTCTAGAATTCTAGCTATTTAAAGTACAATTTTAATTTTTATTAATCGAACGAAGCCCACCCTCATAGTTTCACCTTCTAGCTAGCCGGTGAATGAAGTGCCTTATACCCGAGGGGTATTTCTACAAGGGTACAGGGTACAAAACGAAATGCTCGACGGTAAATGCTACGTCATAATATGTTATAGAAAAAGTGTTAATTTCGATAATGTATACATCAACAAGTATATTCCCTTGCACAATATGCACTAAGAGTTTAAAGCCATGTATTCACTAGGGGACAAATCGCGAAACATTCCGCTCGGCATGTCGCATCAACATCTACGCTCATGTTTCGGGGACAATGACGCGGCCATTTGACGTGTACACACCGGGACTCGCATATCTTGTCGCGGAAATGTCACCCGATGAGCTTATGTTGACAGCTGCGGTATCTCATTTGGCGAAAACGGGGTTCCGCGCAATTCGAAATGTTTTTTTGGGTCACAATTTCAAATAAACGAGGTTTTACTGTAGTAAATTGAATATTATTAAAAACAAAGTCCTTTTTGCAAATAATTATTGTTTTCCAGACGTCGCGGAAATATATCGCCCTA
Source organism: Agrypnia vestita (assembly GCA_016648135.1). Taxonomy (NCBI): domain Eukaryota; kingdom Metazoa; phylum Arthropoda; class Insecta; order Trichoptera; family Phryganeidae; genus Agrypnia; species Agrypnia vestita. The sequence continues at coordinate 40,837 of JADDOH010013387.1, read as the reverse complement.
TGAGGTTATGATGATAGCCGCGTATCTGTTTATGTTAATGAGTTTATCGAAAAGTAAGAGGAGAAAAAAGAGGAGAATGCGAAATTATTAACTGCAAAGAGAAAGAAAGACGGACATTCTATGCGATCTTCGATCGATACAGCTCGATGAGTTCGAGAACGATTTCGTTTCCCCGCATTGTCATCTTGACAGATACAGCGCATGCGTATTCACTTGTAAACATACTACGTGGTACTGACGCTCCGCGGAATGTTGCAGTGAGTACGCTCGGGTACCGTGCGCATGGCAACGTTGCCACGGCACGTAGAAATGCCGCGCTATGTTGTGCGCGAGGTCGCGGAACAGTGCACGACGTTGCAACGTCACGTAGACTCTATGCCGCGCGTGCTGTTGAGGGACAATTTGTCCCCTAGTGAATACATGGCTTAAGTAACAATATACACAAAAGAACTTACGAAAACTCTAACTACTTGTTGTATGCATTCACGATTCGGTGTTTGTCAAAGTTTTCACAATGTGAAACATGCTAAGCGTGTGTTCTACAATATTTGCTATTCGTCCATTTGACTGTGTAATAAAAAATACATTTTTGTGTTGTAATATAAAATAGTGTATCATTTATATTTTTGATATTTATTCATTTATAAACTAATAATATCAAATTACGATGGTGATTGATAAATTAAAAAATAGTAACCCCGTTGAATTTTGTTAAAGGATTGTATCAACAAAGATATTAAGATATTTCTACACTTCTTTATCATCAGATCTCATTTATTTCTCGGTTACAAAGCAGAATAACACTAGTTATAATAACCCGTAAAAAATTAAGAACTTTACTATGCCTACATATATATTTCGGCTGCCAGTTAAGGCTGTGGGAATAGCGCTATCTAGTGTAGCGTAGCGTCTTGATAACGTTAATGATGAACATTATTAAATAGAGGATTGTGATTTTTTGCTTCATATACCTACCTCATTATTTTATTACACCTCATTTTATATACCTCATCATTATTTGTGCCATTTGGTAGCATTAGTGACGGACATTGTTAGATAGAGAAATAATATGTTTTGATTAATGATTTAATTTTCACCTATTAGTTTTCATTTTCATTAAACTGAAATATTTAAAAAAGCTAAATATAAAAAAAATCTAATTTAGAGTAATAAGACTAATATGGCAGTTACTTTGTGGTGCAAACCATATAAAAGTAACACCAGCCATTCTTTTGTACATTCGGATCCTCATAAAGGTTTGTTAATGAACAGTTTGGAAACCGTCGAAATCCAAAAGAACTCGAATTCTGGGAAAAAACTCGTAAACAACATCACATTCTTCCAAAGTGTCCGCTTCTCGCCATCTTCCCCTTGAAGACCACGAAAAAAATCACCCCCACTTTTCCCATAACTCTACTCAAATATTTTCATAATTTCTGTACTTCGGTTAGTTATAAATTACACCTGATGATGAGAGGGACTGCTCCTCTCGAAACCATAGTCGAGTTAGATTAACTCAGCGTGTGTGCATTACAAAGTTTAATTTGGTTTAATTTATAATAATTCAGAGTATTTTATTAAAAAAGCATAAAGACAACGTTTTCATTTTATTAAATAACAATTTTGAAATCGCCGACTCTCGCGACAATCTATATCTATAAAACTTAATGTCTGCTGTCTGTTCTCTATACAAATCTATACCGTTTATGCGATTCGATTCAAACTTTGCATACTTATGCTTTAGAACCTGGCGGGTAACATAGGCGACATTTCCCCTCCTATTCTCTTACCCCTTCCCCGCCCCTGATATATTTTCGATGCAAATCTGTACCGTTTGAATGATCGGACTCAAAATTTGGAAACTTATTCTTGTAGACTCGGCGGGTAACATACGCGACATTTCCCCCTATTCTTTTAACTCTTCCCCTCCGCTGATATATTTTCGATGCAAATCTATACGGCTCGAATCAAACCTTTGTTTCCTCCCACAATTTTTTTTTCAACTTAATCCTTAACCCGCGCAACGGCAGGAACGAGCAGCCAGTATAAAGATATGTTTGTCTTTTTGGGACCCCTCAGCCTTTAACGGCCCCTAGCTGGCGCCCCGAACGCCCGTCGGTAAGTCCGCCCCTGGGCATCACCGCGCATTAGTGATGGGTCCGCTCTGTACTCACTACTACAATGTAGTACTACACTACATTGAAGTGCACACTTCGCACATCTTGGTGTGTAGTGCACACTACAAACTACAAACACCAAAGTTATTGAAAGTATAAACTTCAAATAGTACACTTCATTTCAAAGCGAACACACTACAAAGTACACATACTTCAAAGTTATCGAAAGTATGAGAAACACATTTTAAATAGTCTATTTTTTACGTGAAATTTTTGGAAAGTTGATGTAGATATATGAAGAATTTTCTGGAATCTGTAACAACCCCCCCCCCATGGTTTGTACTTCATTTCATTATTTACTTCACTATTACTTCATTACATTACTTCACTTCATTAATACTACAATTACTTCATTTCATTACTTCACTTCATTAATACTACAATTACTTCATTTCATTACTTCACTTCATTAATGCTACAATTACTTCATTACTTCACTTCATTTACTTCACTTCATTTCGTAGTACTACAATTGTAGTGTACACTTTGTAGTCTTCAAACTGGTGAACGTGTGTGTGTTGTAGTCTTCATTTTGAAATGAAGTTTTTCCCTTCGCTACCGCGCATTCATTTCTCAATTCCGGTCCAAACGTCGCAAAACTCACGCCCGACTGTGACGAGTGCAGGCCTGGAACACCTCGAGGCAGACTCTTCAAGAGGGCCAGACTCTCCTCAGTGGAGTGCCCCCCGCGCGGAACAAGAATTTACTCTCACGGATAAGTACTCACTCCGGCTCGGGCACTTAATTTTACAGAAAAAATATGGTCAGGTCAGTGGCGCGTTGCCTTTTGACCGCGCGTTTTTCGGGTCAATAAGTTACGTGCATCGTTTGATGAAATAAATCGGAGAAATGCTAAGCAAACAAGTAAAGGTATAGCTACACCGCATTCGAGAAAATGTGCGCAACAAATATTGCGTTGTTACAATGCAAAAAATTAACACAAACGGAATTTTTCTAGTAAGCAACCTTTTTTTAAAATAAAAAATATATATTTATTTGGAATATCATATTGATGCTTGTAATACGGGCTTACCGTGTAACTTTTCCCCGCTTTCTTCTTACGGGACAAAGCTAGGGAATAGTCTTTTGATTGTGGTCGACCTATAGACCTCTTTCCGTTTAAGAAAGACAATGGATTTGGTACTTACTTGCAAGCTGTGCGTACGAGGCACATTGTTTCGTTTGTTTTTTAAAGTTGTTTAGAAATTTTCGAAGGAAGCAAACACTTGGTGGTGATACATTATAATTTAAATAAATAAAATTATCTTAGTTAAACACCACACATATTTACTTTCAAATCCAACCGGGTTTCGCTAAGACCGTAGCTTCTTCAGTAATATTACTATTAGGGCCGGTCTTATAAACGAAAGACCAAATTTCCGTTAGTCAATCGACAATATACTAACGGATGGCCGTTCGTTTATAAATGTTACCGATGCTCGTCTTATAAAACTTTTTTTACCGTCCGTAAATATCGCAATATCGCACTGCTCTTGTCTATGATTTTAGAGCTGTCAAAAGCGAATTATATCTCTTTTCTATCTAAAATTTCTCGCTCGCATCAGATTTTTGGGATACTTCCCACAACACTACATTGGTAATAGCCTTTAAAACCCCAACTTAGTCTGAGCAGCTAATAATATTGATCCTAGAGCATAGAATCTCGAGGCAACAAGCAATTTTGTAGTTGGTGATAATGTCAGATCCCTACGGATGCGCCTTTTTACATTGTTCCCAATACCTTCTAGAAGCTCATATAAGCTCTTGAGCAGACCTTTTTGACAAGCGAAAGCGGTAGATAAAATCTGTGTCATCTAAAATATTAAAATAATCTACTCGTATATTGAACATTCTTTGTCGTCGAGTTTGTTCTTTATCCGACGAACTTGAATACAATAATAGCTTGACATCGTTATATGAAAACATTTTTCCTTGAAAATGTAGCAACAGTCAGCACGGTATATATGTACATATTTAACAAACAGCATTAAACGCAAATTGACAGCGGACCTAACCTTAAAAAATAATACGTCAATCTGTCATACTTCTGTCAGTTTCAACTAACGGACGGTAAACTGGTGGTTCGACTGTCGGTATCGGCCGTCGGTAAAATTTTACTAAAATTTGATTAACGGATTGTTATAAGACGAAAAAAGTGACGTTTGTATCAAATTTCAGTTTATTTGGTCTGAAATTTAACTAACGGACGTTTATAAGACCGGCCCTTAATGTTCTCCGCGAAGTCCCACCCCCTACCCCCACTATTGTCACTCCTTTCATCTTTCCGACTAGTATATAAGCACATAATTTTTGTATGTTTAGGCAGTTAAGATTCTCCCTGAAGTATCCCGGTTAGATTTGAAAATAAATATGTGTGGTGTTTAACTAAGTTAGTTTTATTTATATAAACTATAACGTATCACCACCAAGTGTTTGCTTCCTTAGATGGTCACGGTAACAGCCAAATACATAGCGTCATATTGTCAAGGGATTATGGTTGTGGAAAGCAAATCAAACACTTAAAATTAATTTAAGTTTAAAAGGAAGTAATTCGCGTACCATGCTAGCTTTCAATTGCTATAACTAAGCCAATTTCTGGAACTTTTGAATGAGCATTTTTCATTTTTTATTTATCTTTATATATATATATTTATTTATTTCGTATGAATTTACACATATAAATGCAGGTAGTTGCTTTACTAGACAAAGTCACACAACAACCTGTACAATTTTTTTTATGTTTAAACATTGGAAAAGACTACGAAAATACTAGAAATACACTTTTAAACATTGTACATAAGGAATAAAATAAAACTAACCCATAAAAACCAAGTTTTTATTTTACTCCGTTTCTTTGTAAATTAAGTTTACCTTCATGTAATTAAATAATTGATTGACTGAAAATGAAACATCTCTAGACAAATATCTATGTCAAAAATCTCTAAAAATATCTCTTTATTATTTCTACCCAAAACACCGAAGTGTGCTGTCATCTGTGAACCAATTGTCATAAGTTTTCGAAATTCGTAGTGAAGTACCTATTATACCTACCGACGGAGTAATTCAAATTTTAAATATTCCGCGACGTTATCAGGCCGCCGTTGGTAGTAATCAAACTTTTGTAATGATGTAATAAAACGTAGATGATATTTTCAAGCAAGTTTACATATTAAAAATATGTAAAGAAAAACACAGAAAACCAGGAATATTTCAAATTTATGAGAAATGGAAACCAATTCAAAATGCCAAAATGTAAAACAACCCAAATGCGGCATCACTATATTTATAAAGCCATTAATTACTATAATAACTTACCTATCGAGATACGATGCATCAGTAACCTCTCAGAGCAAATCAAAAAAATTAAAATTTTCCTAAAATTAAACTTAAATTCATAAATTATTTAAACCTTTAGCTTTTTTCAAAATAACTCCTATACATTCATTATCAATTTACCTTTTTACTGTATTAATAAATAACTTGTATACACTATGTACCTATATATTATAACAAGGAATAAGAACTGTGGCTCCCTCATCAGACTCAAGAGCTTCTCTTCACTGATGAGGTCTACATGACTACCAAGTATTTAAAAAAAATGTTTGATGTGATATGTTATATATAAGAACTATATTTGTATCATAAATTAAATTTAAAAAAAATTCTAAAAATCCAAAATTATACTATACTATAATTATAAATTTTTTTAACGAAAATTTGAAAGATCTTCTTGATCATCGCCACGAGTCTTCTTGCAAAGTTTCAGCTCGATTGGATCACGGGAAAAGGGTTAAAAATCGATCCAAAGTTTTTGCGTCAAGCAAGCAGACGCCACGAGTTAAAAGAAAGGAAGTAATAAGATAATTTAACTTGCTAAAGAAAAATACTTGACCTTTTCGATTAAAAAATAGAGCATCTTCCCATCCATACAACATCACAACACACACATGTATTTTAAGCATAAAGCCATGTATTCACTAGGGGACAAATTGTCCCGAAACAGCACACGCGGCATAGAGTCTACGTGACGTTGCAACGTCGTGCACTGTTCCGCGACGTCGCGCACAACATAGCGCGGCATTTCTACGTGCCGTGGCAACGTTGCCATGCGCACGGTACCCGAGCGAGCTCACTGCAACATTACGCGGAGCGTCAGTACCACGTGGTATGTTTACAAGTGAATACGCATGCGCTGTATTTGTCAAGGTGACAATGTGGGAAAACGAAATTGTTCTTGAACTCATCGAGCTGTATCGATCGAAGATCGCTTAGAATGTCCGTCCTTCTTTCTCTTTGCAGTAAATAATTTCGCATTCTCCTCTTACGTTTCGATAAACTTATTAACATAAACAGATACGCAGTTGTCATCATAACCTCATAGGGCGACATTTCTGCGACGTGTGGAAAACAATAATTATTTGCAGGACCTTGTTTTTAATAATATTCAATTTACTACAGTAAAACTTCGTTAATTTGAAATTGCGACCCAAAAAAACATTTCGAATTGCGCGGAACCCCGTTTTCGCCAAATGAGATACTGCAGCTGTCATCGTAACCTCATCGGGTGACATTTCCGCGACAAGATATGCGAGTCCCGGTGTGTCACGTCAAATGACCGCGTCATTGTCCCCGAAACATGAGCGTAGATGTTGACGCGACATGCCGAGCGGAATGTTTCGCGATTTGTCCCCTAGTGAATACATGGCTTAAATCTTACATGCAACCGTGACACAATCGATAAAAATAAACAAGATATCTTGGGCTGACAATCGAAGAAAACCTACGTTGGGCACCGCAATCGAATGTTTAAGCTCCAAAGTGAGAAAACCGATACATACATTCAAAACTCCACACAGCTCTCATTGATTCAAATTATTCTTAAAAATTTAAGTTATAAGATAAAGCAAAAAAAAACATTTTTTTAAAAATGTCAAGGTAGTGTAACTCCTTAAATCATCTAACTTACTCGTTAGCAGACATTTGTTGCCTGATTTATGCAATATGGAAATTCAGGCAATTTGTCTATTCGAGTGTTCAATGTCGGCGAATATCTTGATCGTGACTGGTAAAAAATAAAGGTGTTGCCTTCTATATGAAGTTGCCGTGGACATGTGTAATGTGTTTAATGTAATCGAATCGTAATTATCTTATTTATAAAGCGAAAAATTTATTTGTATGATGCAACAAAAATATGTTTATTCTGCTTGGAATTTCTAGGTCAACGCGGTCATTAAAAAGTCGAAAATATCTAAAGGTACTGCTGATACACTCATAAGCGTGCTCTAATAACCGTACACTCTTGATCGTTATTAGCTGCTTATTTTAATCACACTCATGAATGAGCATGCCCAAAGCTAACAATCAAATACACATTGTGACGACACTTTTATTGAATTTGCTTTTAATTTGTGGAATGATATATTTAATTATACATAAATATAGCACTTGTTTAAGACCACTTATGAATTATGACTACACAACAAGTTTCGACAACTACATTTGTCATCAACGGGTGATTATATAAACTAAAGTATAAGAGTAAAATTAATTATCTAACCTTTTGTTCTCAGGCCAACTACATACTTTGATGTTCATTTGAATACCTGACCTCATAATTATCAATTTTAATACTGTCTCAGATCATCAACTTCGTACCTTGTTAAGAATGTTCTTAGGTTTTCACGGCCACTCAGAATCTTCAAGTTTGTGTTTACTGGGGTATTATGCCGTGTTGTTACGACCTTTCGGGCCGACGTTTCGGATCCCATTGCAGGGTCCATCATCAGGGCTGATGTGTTGTCTTGAATGTTGGTGTTGTGGTTAAGTATCGGCTTGCAATACCGTGCCGAAGTCATGATGTGTTTGTATTGTGTTGTATGTATGATTCATCTGTTGTCTGATCACTATCTCTGCGGAGTCTGCGACGAGAATGACTTTGAAGCGCCGGATACCAAGATGTTTGTAATTTGAGACCATCATCTCTATTAATGTTTATCGGATGCTTGTAGATTTCTAGTGCTTCCTTGATAAGACGCGCATGGTGACTCTTAGGCTTTCCAAGGATTTTCGGTTCGAATGCAAAATGATGGCCGGTATCCAGAAAATGCTCAGCCAGTGCTGATTTTTCTGGATGACCGAGTTTGCATGCCCGTTTGTGCTCGTTGACCCTTTTGGAAATGGTACGCGCCGTTTGCCCCACGTATACTTTATCGTGTGTCGGCGTGATGATGGACCCTGCAATGGGATCCGAAACGTCGGCCCGAAAGGTCGTAACAACACGGCATAATACCCCAGTAAACACAAACTTGAAGATTCATACCTTGTTATCTAACTGAATATTTATTACTACAATTCCTAGTTCCATTCTGATAATAAATTACTTGTAACTCAGTATAAAAATAACGTGTTTTCCTTTCTACATCGCATGAGCACCACGACCCGAAGGTGAGAGTGTCTAGTGGATCACGCGCACCATCCTGAGAATTTAAAGAGCGAAGTTTACCCGACTGACTCCTGGGCAGGGAGATTACAACTCTTCCGTATATTCCCTCCCCTTCGCCTTAACGACCCTCTGTAGGTACGACCGTGGCAGCAGGAGCGGGTAATTCCCGATGAGTTCCTTCGGAACTTGTAGAAAAAAGAAAATTTGCAAACTGAAACAAGAAATTCAAGTGAACCAATAAATCAAAAAAGCTCCATCCACACATTTTTTATATTACTTTTTATAATTTTGTTGTAAGATTCGAATTTATTTATTTATTTTATATCAACGGTTTACACCTATTACAATAAAAGAAACTATATATATATATATATATATATATCTATATATATATATATATATATATATATATCTTATATATATGTATATTCAATGTTATACAGTAGCCGGTATATACAGTAGTATACATAAATCTTGAAATTCTACGGCGTACTGGGAGGAAGTTTGCGCATCTACCTTTCCACCAACGAGACCGAAATTTCTTCTTCTGCGCATTCCCCCACTACGCCAAAGAATTTCAAGAAGTTTGAAGTTTTCCTGCAACTGTACAAAGATTTATAATTGATAATCCACACACGACCCAAAAATTTTGAAACGTTACTGATATCAGCGTATTAGAATTTTGTTTTTAATCTCCAAAATTTTATTAGAATTATTAAAAAGCTATGCAGCACCGTAAATATACTACGTGGCCGATTATTTTTTTAACTTTCGGGTAGCGGATGATCGAAAATAGGATCGGGGGCCGGAAAGGGGTACAAAGTTACCCCTATCTATCTAGATAACAGTGATCTGCTTACATGATCATTTAAAAATGTATATATATGAAATTTATACAATATCTATCTGTACAAGTACATAAATCACAAATTAAGTAAAGACAATAAACAGTGTATATCAGTAAGAACAAAGACATGTATTCACATATGTATTAACAATGTTTAATCAAATAAATTAACGGTGAAGTGTTTGTTAAGGAGATTTCGGTAATGACTTAAGTTAATGTCGAGAATATCTGCAATTTATGCATACTCGTTTCCTAGGATGGAAAATCTGTTCGTGGAGTATTTTTGGTGAGATGTGTTGCTTTTGTTGCAGTGAAAGAATACTTGTGAACAGGTATTTCTGACCGGTATGTGAAAAGATATGAAAGATAAGAGTTCCGGAGAATCCAAGTTATAAGAATGAATTATTCTGTATAGATGTATGAGATCAGCAATGATGCGTCTGTCGCTAAGTTTAATTAGACCTGTCTGAATATGAAGTTGATTATAATTGATGTGTTCGATCGGAATTCTTAACCTGTAATTCACGTATTTTAGAAATTTTAATTGGATTTATATTATGGATTAATAGAATTATTCATGTCTTTTAATAAAGTTTCATAAACATTATTCCTTGCTATATTATTTTACATAGCGGTGACCGAGTATTCCATAGACGTTCGTGATTCCTATAACAAGTCACGAAAAGTAGTGTTTTGTCATCTCTCCAACGCGTCATATTTGTTTCATCAGACGCGGACTGAGAAGATCGCATTGATAATCGGTACTAGCCGCAAATGACATTAGCATGCTCATAAGCAAGCCTGTTCACACATGCTCAAAAGATGCCCCTTCCCGTGGTGAATGACATTAGCATGCTCATAAATCAATCCATAGCAGTTCCATAGTAGGACATTTTTGCTTGAACATTTTCATCGATTATGCAACAAACAGATTTAAATTAATTCTCGATTTGTAAATCTGTATCGAAGATAGATTTTCCAGATGTGCGCCTGAACAACCGCAATTCTACAGCATTCATTCTCTTTTCATCCTTAGTACTGTCGTACATTAATTACGCTGGCATCAAAATTCGTTAACACACCATGAGTTGTCGAGCAAAGTAAAGTCAAAAAACAAAACAAGTCTGTTTCATATTCTCAAGAGTGTCTAAGAACATTATCGAAGTCTCTCCAACAGTCCACGTGAATCTAGAATTAACTACACCATTCTCGAAGAAACTCTCTCGTTCCATCGCGATCTTTGACATTTATGTATAAAAGCGATGCGCGCGAGTCAGTTATCTTTGACGGGCGCGGCAAGCAGGCAAAAGACGGGCGAAGATTCCAGCAAAAGAAAATAAAGTGTTCCACAGACGAGTGACTAATGATAATTAGTGCGAATTGCGAAATTTAGCGCGAATTAAAAAACGGTGCTCCTATTAAATTCGTGTCCAGTGACTTTATGTAAAAATAAAATCTATTCCTTTAATTCACTAAAGAAAAAAGTCATAAACTATCTAAAAAGGATTGAAAAAAAACACAAAAAAAAAATAATAATAAAAAACAGTGTTTTTAAAAACATAAATTGCATGTAAACAAACGTACAGATTTTTCAATAATTGAAATTAAGATAATTTAAAACCATTTGATTTATAGCGAGAATAGCTAAATATTTCAAATTTTAAACGCAGTATAGATATCATATAAAATTTTAAACGCAGTTTAGATATTATATAAGATCTGGTCATCGAGAAGTATGTATGACTCGTCAACTGCGATATTATATTTCATCTTAATACATTTAAAGCAATCAATTATGCTAATTTATTTAATCTTGTTCCGTGTGTCCAAGAACAGGAGAATTTGAAGGACCTACATAACAGCTCTAACGTGTTTCGTGTTCGATAGTCGAATGCGCCATTGAGCAAAACAGGTTTATTTCAATAATTTATAAAGTGGACATAAAAAATACTAATGAATTTGCTACCAAAACAAAGCACCGCGGAAGTAAAAAATATTTATAACAAAGTTTTCTTCTGTATGCGACGGTTCGGTGTTCCCAATAAAACACCGACGCACGTTTATTCCAGCAAAATACAACAATACACCAACAATATTATTAAAAATGTCTCATAGAGGCGAAATTATATTTTTTATGGGAAAGTAGGTATGGAAGTCTTTCGGTGTTCATACGACCAATCGTACGGCTTGCATATTTGATTTACGTATTCAAGTTTTACAACCTGTTTCATATGTATGCTGTAATAATCCTTAGCGCGACCGGCATCCAAAGCTTTTTTATTCCCCTTAATTAACCACAGATGTCACTAATGAGATAGCAATAAGTATCCTTTATACCTATATGTGCAATGAGATTCTTCCGAATTATTAGCACTACGCTAGAATACGTCTGAAATATCATTTCAGTTTTTTTAAACTCTTTTTTAGACCAGTTTTTTTTTACATTCAGTATATTTTGAGTCTGTCCAAATTTTTCAGAACACAGGACTGAATTTTGTCCCAGTCTGTAATATATCTTGATTGAGTTTTGTCTATAATGTCTTGATTAATGATGTCCCTGGGACAAAATACAGTACTCTGTTCTTGAAAATTCGGACAAACCCAAAATATTCTGAAAAGCGATTTTATTTTATTGAATTCGGTTATCCAACAGGGAGACACAATCGTTTGATAAAATTAAATACAGAAAAATTGTTTAATGTCGCCCACAATTGTTAAGTGCCAATCAAGGGAAAATGTAGCACAAATGAAGACTCGGTAGTTCGATGAAATTACTTTTATTTAAAGTAAATTGCAAGTGAACAAAATAACAGATTCACGGAGACGTATTGAAATCAAGCAGACTTTTAGGTCTTTCTCGTTTAAATGTCGAATACAATCTAATCTTGGTATGCCCCCCCCAGTATTGCTTATATGGGCGTTCACGCGACGCGTGTGGGTGAGAAGTTCCAAAATCTATCTTCCCAGATAATAAATTAAATCAAAGTGTCCGCTGTGGTTTCGATACGTGACGTTCACAAAAGGGTGGCGTTGCGAAACATGAAAACATACCCCCATTAAATCTTTGGGGTACAGGGAAACAGGTAAAAAGACCATTCCCACACATTTATGTTACAAATATTGCTATCTAGGATCTAATCTATACTGATTGATAGATTCTTTCTCTGTGGAATCGTGAGAGTTTGCAGAGCCGCGAGAAGTCGGTACACAACACATTTAAAGGATAACACAAATAGGACATAATCATAGATAAGTCAATTTGACAATGACAGATAAAACATCATTTAACCGATTGTTCCAAATTTAACTTTAACAAAGACACAAAAGGGAGTTTCTAGTATCTGCCTCACCATATGACGATATTCTTCATATTTAGTGTTAAAAATATCTATTGAATTTAAAAGGTAATCAATATATATATATATATATATATATATAATCCCGTGTTTCCCTATCTGTTCCGCACAGGACCCATTTCAAACGGTCTCTCCGAGTGCGTTTGCATGAACATAAAAACAATGTTTTAATTCATATAGATTAATGTTTTGTATATATTTACCTCAAAGATGGATCATCCGAAATGGGCTAGCTGGCGGCGGCGGAGATAATTACCGGTCGATAAGATTGATTGGGCGGGTGATTCACGGGCGGGAACTGATAATGAAACGTGTCCCGCGGCCCGCGGAGTCCTTCAATAAAAATTACTTCATCTCGAAGGCCGCGTTGACCAATGCTTTGACCTTTTCCAATATTTTGGATTTAAATGCCCTTTGTCGGGACTATGTAAATAATTGTACCTGTTCTGATATATTTTAATTTTAATATTTTGCAATTTTTGTGCCAAAGTACCTGTTGTTCTCGGCAACCGCGGTAACGGTGTAAATTTTTGCCCGTGTAAATTGAAATGTTTAGTCAATTAATGTATATTATAGATGTCTCACAGAGATGAAAATGTATTTTTTCGAGGGAGAGTAGGAATAGAAGACTTTTTTTGGGTGGTCTTAGGACTTAAGACCTATATATTCACGAAGGTTCTCGAATGCTTTTGAAGGTTTTGGAAAGACAAAGTTCAAGAAGGTTCTAAAAGGTTCCAAACTGAGTGGCGGAGTGTGTCGGTGAGTCTAGAAAGTTCCAGAAGATTAAAATAAGGTTCCAGAATGCTCTAGAAAGTTCTGGATGGAGAAAGTTTCAGAAAGTTCAATAAGGTTCCAACTGAATTGCGGAGTGTGACGGCGAGTTTAAAAGGTTCCGGAAAGTTATAGAGGGTTCGAGAATTCTCTAAAAAGGAAGGGGAAAGTTCTAGAAGATTCCAAAAAGTTCTATAAGATTTCGGAATGCTCTAGAAAGTTTTGAAAGGTTCTCTCTAGAGTGTTATGATTGTGCACTAAAATATCTGTTGATGTTTTGGTAAAGCCGAGACAGTTCCAATCACATATGCCGAAACTAGCAAAAAAGAAACGTCAACACAATTCTATGCTAACTAAATTATGGTCCCGAGCGAAGCCGGGCCAATCAGCTAGTTATAATTTGAGCATATGCGTGGAATGGGAGAGGATTTCCTATTGTTGGTTTGATAAGTTGGAAGGAAAAAGGGGTACCTCTGTCTGGTAGGTCGGAATGGGACGTGGAAAGCTAGCAAGCTGGTGACTTCAGGAGAATCAATAAAGTTCTGAATTATTTGGAAAATAAAGGATTGATCTGACAATATTCGTCTGTTTTCTAGAGTTTCCAATTTATGAAATTTTATTTTATCAAAGAACCTGGGGTTCTAAATATTTTTTACTTGATCCCTTGACCCGTGTCCATGGAATGAGAGACGATGACACATATCACATTTTGGTCAAGTCTCAATACATCACTTGTATTGAGATTTGATCTGGAGATTAACTCAGATTTCGGCTTGAGATTGGCAGAAAGAAACAACGCAAACCCGTGTTTACGGCGTTTGATTCGGCAGTGAGACCGATGCATGCGTAGGGTCCGTTCACTTTATGAAAGTCACTCGCATTAGTGTGAGTGATACCCATCTATAACACGTAAATTGTCTAGTGGTATTCCTTTTTTAAAGCTACTCCATTAATATTTTTTATTTAAAGATACGGTGACTGCAAGATTACGATACGGTGACCACAGACTTAAATCAATTTAATATACATTTAGATGAGGATTCGGAGTCCGATACAGACGACAATAGTCTATCTTATTGATTAAAATGAATTATAAGATTTTGAAACCATTTGACTACAATTATACCTGCTTATATATTATATTTATTTTAACTATCTATAACCCATCAAAAATAAAATGCTTTTGTTATTGCGACCGACAATTAATACTGGGAGAACAGCGCTATCTAGAGTAGCGTTTTGATAACGTTAGTGATAGACATTATTAAAAAGATAATTATGCTTTTTTTGCTTCTAATACCTCATTATTATATTATATCACATGGTTATTTGAGCACTCTGGTAGCGTTGGTGACGGACATTGATACGTAGAGAATTATATATTTTGATTAATGATTAATACCAATGACATATACGGTAATGGATTCACGTTTTAATTTTCGATAAACTGAAATATTCAAAAAATACAATTTATAATATATATTTTTAAAAGCATATAGGGTTGACGGGCCGGTTGTGGCCACTACCCCGGTTTTGGCCACTTGGACATTCAAAGGTGTATAAATAAGACAATTAAAATAAATTTGTTATTTTATTTATGCCGATCAATTCTTTAAACTGTGTTTTGTTTTGATAAATAACAGCTGTACCGCCATTTCCTTTCTTTGAGTATCGGTTGAAATTCTTGATGACATTCGTTAAAAATGATTAAATTCTTAGCAAAAACGATAAGGGCCCGTGGATGAGTAATGTGAAAATACCTTTTTAATCACTTATGTCTGTGTTCGTGAATCAATTTAGCCTATTGAATGAAAGTCCTAGGAACATTGTTTGAAGGTTATTTCATAATTTAGATTATTTCTTAGAAGATATATGCCACATGACCACAACTGGCACAGCAATCTTACTTGTGTTCTAGTTTTGGCCATGGACATGTCCACATAGTGCGTTAGTTTTGGCCACCCTTTTTGAAAAACATAATTAATTAGGTATTTACGATGATACCCCAATTATAATAATTTTAATGTCTGTCTGTTCGTTCATCCGTCCCAAGGCGTAACTTCGTGTAACGTCCGTAACTGTTTTATAGTAAAAAAATTTTTCGAGAAATTCTTTTTTTCGAACATTTTTTTTAAAAAAAACTTTTTTCGAACACTTTTATTTTTGAAAATTTAAAAAAAAAATTATCAAACCGAACTGACTTATAAAAGAACCATCATTTTTGATGGATTGCGGCTAGTTTGATTATAAAAACCGTGGCCATAAAAAAAAAGTCAACAAGTCAACTTCCCTTGAGAGTGGAAATAAGATTCAACCAGATCTACTAAAATATTTCTAAGATTTTTATCAAAATGGTTTAGGTAAGACTTGTTGTACTGAAGTATCAATGCTATATACAGTATGAATAGCTTTTAAATATTATAATTCAGTTCAGCAGTTAGGAAGAGTACAATCATCGAATGAGTTGAATTCTTCTAATACACTTTCTCAAAAAGTAGGTATCCTCAATGAGACTCAGTTGTCCTTTGATGCATCAACCATTGATTTAAATTCAACTACGACAGTGGATTCAATAAGTAATGTTCTGCACAAAGTACCAGTTCAAGAAGACCCATTCCAAAAATAAATTCATTTGCAGCTTCAACAAATGATGTTCAGAATGAATTGTCCACTCAAGCAAAATCATCTGACAATTTATGCCTCGTAATTATATTTCTGTTGGCTCTACTTCATAAATTATTATTATAACAGCCGCCAAGGCCATACATTTAGTTAATAAAAGTGTAGTCTGGCCAAAGAAAAAAGTAGAAATACTAAGCGTAAAAGAGAGTATATTTCTTCTGGCAAGCTCTATAATGGCAGTTAAAGAAGCTTAAAGGAGGACAAGGAAGAGAAAAACAATTCAGAAAAGATAGAATGAAGAAAAAACCTGGCAGTTTGAACAAAAGAAAAAAACTCTTCTGGTTCGTGTCTTCGGCCAAAAAGGTCGTAAAAACACGGCGTAATATCCTAGAAGATACAAACCAAAATATTCTGAGCAGCCGTGAAAACCTAAGAACATTCTTTAAAAAAAACTCAACGAATGAGGAACAGTTGTGGATTTATCAAATCAAAATCTTCGGAAAATGAAGAATTAGAAAGAAGTCCAAAGAGACTACGCATTAGAAAAATTCAAAAGTAATAAAAAACCCTGTTGCGTCGGAAGACAGTGATAATGGTTGTGAAATAACTTATCTCAGGAAATGAATGAAGAGTACCTAATACATTTGTTATGCCACAAATACCTAATCTGGCATCTGTTGCAGAAAATGGTATTAAATGATAATGTCATTACCCGCTTCCAAAAAAGGGACTAAATTTCTTTCTAAAAATGTTCTCAGGTTTTCACGGCCATTCAGAATCTTCAGAGTGTAGTTTTTTGAGATATTCTGCCGTGTATATCCGACCTCTCTGGCCGACGTTTCGGATCTCATTGCAGGGTCCATCATCAGCCCTGATGATGGACCCTGCAACGAGATCCGTAATGTCGGTCAGAGAGGTCAGATACACATGGCAGAATACCCCAGAAAACTACAAGCAGAAAATTCTTTCTTATCTTTTCAAATTGATCTGTCCGGGTATTGTGTGGCATTAAAAATTACCTCATTCTTTATCTATAGGCACGACAAGATCATAATTATAAAAATATTCATAATTTTCCTTTAGTTACTTACCTATCTTGTTTTATTTTTATTCTAAATATTAAGAAACCTTATAAAAATTAAAGTGGCCAGAGCTGGTACAATGACATGGCCAAAACTAGATAAAAAGTGGCCAGAACTGGCACATTTGGACACATTTCACGTTTGATGTTTCTATTTTAAATTATATTAAAAAAAAATTCTACATTTTCAAAGAGTAATGAATGTGCTATGTGGAGAAATTTAAAAAAATCGTTTCTGTCTTTTTGTTAACGTTAAAGTGGCCAAGCTGGCCCCTCAACCCTACCTAGTCGATATTTTCAATTTAATTTTATAACAATTTTGAAATATTATTAATATTGAAAACGGAATGAGTTTTTTTATGAAACTTGTACCTATGCTTATTTTAGGTTTATAATCTAAAATAGTAGGTACTTACATTTATTTTTGCGTCTGTCATTTACACAAAAAATAATGTTACGAGTTTTTGTAAACGCACTGTTACTCACACTAGTGCAAGTGGCTTTCCTAAAGTGAAAGGACTCTACAAACGGGTTAGAATCAAAGTTAGCTCAACTATTTTTTCTGACTAATAGAAATCAATAAATTATAAGCATTAATTACCCTTCAACTGTTTCTGGGGAGATTCTAATTCAGCCAACTGACGAATGGAACGTCGACGGTCAACAGATTGACATTTCACATATAAAAACGAATGAGGCGAACGTGTGAAGCATGCGGAGTGCGAAACCCGAAAGGTGCCTTCAATGGGCTAACGCATAACAGATAGCAAACGGTGTTAACCAAGCACAGGACGAAGGAACCACTTCTGAACGAACAATGCGATGTTAGCTCGAACAGTTAAGGCTCGAGGTATTAAAGTTTTAAAGATTAAGAAGTTCAAAGACGTCCTGCTGAGGGAATGCAATCCCGATCCCGCGAGATCTCGAGTCATTTACGAGATCAATCCCGAACCGAAAAATTGGACGACATTATTTTTTTATTTTTTTATTTAAAAAGTAGTGGAAACCTAAAAGGTTTATGGGTAACATTTACATGATTCAAATATAAGAAAATATAATAATATAATTTAGATACAAAGGAATTTTTTTATATTTGGCCGAGTTTTAATATTTTTGTCATATTTCTTTTGAATTTGTCAGTGGTCAGTTGTTTGGTCTGCTGTGGCAAGTCATTGTACAGTTTTAGTCCGTTGCAAATTAGTCGGGATTGTCCTGTTTTTGTTTTGGCGTGTGTTATGTGATAGTTTTGAGCCATTCTAGTGTTGTGTTTGTGTTTTTCGTGTATTTTGTCTAATTTTATGTCTTCGTCTTGTATTTCGCCAATTGCTAGTTTGTGAATGATTTTAAGTGTTTCGATTTTTGTAATGCTTTCGATGTTTAATTGTTGTGTTATACGGTATACAGTTTCAGTTGGTGTCCGGTATTTCAGATCATAGACCATTTTTAATATCTTGTTTTGCTGTCGTTGGAGTCTGTTTAGGTTGGTTTTTTTTCCGGTTCCCCAGAAGGGTATCAAGTATTCTATTCTACTCTTGACGTATGCCTGGTACATCAGAATTTTTACGGTCTTTGGTGTTGAATGATTGATCACAATTGTTTATGTTCTGTATGTTTAAAACTTATGTTCGTGTCACATTCAAATAATGAAAATAGCTTTGAATAATATTTGCAGTATTTTATCAACCTAGCATAGTAATAAAATCTACTACTAGTAGGCAGTTTTTACTCTACTACATTGATTGATGCTTAGAAAACGCCTACAAAAACTTTAATGCAACGATTAATAGAACATTGTTCTCGAAACATGTAGATTGTTTAATCTAATAAAGTGATGAAAACAACGTGATTTGTGTTTTATTTTAATAATAATGTCACCACAAAGTTCAAGCCTTCTTACAGAAGAAAAAATATTCTTCGAACAGTTAATAATGAACGAATAATAATAATAACAAAAAAAAACAAAAGTATTCGGGATCCCGATCCGTAGGGATCCCGCGGGATTGGAAATCTCGAGGGATCCCGAAAGGGCAATCCCGACTCGGGACTGCATTCCCTAGTCCTGCTACTGTGGATAACTACAGATTGTAAGCTTTGGCTGAAGAAAACCCGCGACAAAAAATCAGATTAACAAAGTGGGCACACCTTGCTATACGACAACTTTCACCTTGCAAAGAGCCTCGATAAATATACACGAACAAAAAAAAATTAATAAAACAGGAAATGCCTTCAAAAAAATCTCTAATCTGCGAGTTTTATTATAAGCCATAAATAAACCTGAAACTCATTGGCTAAAAAATTCAAGCAATCGTATGGAATCGAATTGCTTTGCATAATTAAGTTATATATTTCATTCGTTAACTTGTGTTTTCGGTTTTCGGAGGAGCCCAATATATTAAAAGCAGAATAATATATTATCTAGGAAGTTGAATAACATTTATTACGCATTTTTTAAAACTAAATTCAAAAAATATATATTTTGACATAACTATCGCACGCATAATATTCGTTTTATATATTATTATTATTTACTTAATACACTGATTAATATTATTCATTAAAAATTATTTTGAAAACTTCAAAATGGCGGAGTCATATAATATGTCTGTCCCGCAAAGGTCTGTCTCCAGTGAAATTAAAAAGTTAATTAGTTTATTGTTAAGTGATGTATTGTTTGTCTATTCTATTCTATGTCTAGTCTATATATAATAAATATGAATTGAAAATAATTCACTTTTTTTTAAAAAAAAATCGAAATTAATAATTAATTATAAACATGCGGCGCATTTTATCAGCAAAAAATCGTAGTCTCCAACGTAGATAAGGACTTTAATAAGGTGCGTATCAAAATTGAAAAAAAATCAGCATAAATATTTTTGAGATTATCTGTAACCCGTCAAAAATAACGGTACTTTTACATGACGGTTCCTAAAGAATAAGTATTTATTTATTTATAAAAAAATATATATTCAGGTACAGATACACATGCTTATTATGAGCATGCTTATTAGCATGCTCAAAACTACTGCCCTAACAACTGTAGACACTTGCTCATTATTAGCATGCCTATTTTAAGCATGCTCAAAGCTAACAATAAAACACACATGCTTATTACTGGCATGCTCTTGTCATAGAATAGAGACACTCTTGTTCAAAATGAAAACTTTGCAAACTGAAATAGAAAATTCAAGTGAACCAATAAATCAAAACAGTTCCCGAGTTTCCATCCGCACATTTTTGGTTTTAGTTTTTATAATTTTTATAGTAAGATTTGAATTATTCATGCTTTTTAATAAAGTTTCATAAACATTATTTCTTGCTCTATTATTTTTACACAACGGTGACCGAGTATTCCACAGACATTCGTGATTGCTATAATAAGTTACGAAATGTAATGTTTTGTCATCTCCCCAACGCGCCATATTTGTTTCATGTGTCGCGGACTGAGAAGATCGCATTGATAATCGATACTAGCCGCGAACGACATTAGCATGCTCATAAGCAAGCCTGTTCACACATGTTCAAAAGGTACCCCTTCTCGTGGTGAATAACATTAGCATGCTCAAAACCAACCGGCGGTTGATTTTTGAGCATGCCACTAATGAGCATGCTCACTACTAGCAATGTGCGGCGTACACACATGCGTGCACACACATGCAAGGGCTAAAGAATGTCAATACTGCGCATGCTCACGTGCCACTAATAAGCATGTGTATCAGTCAGTACCTTTATAAAGATGTTACGGATGTTACACGAAACTACTACGGACGAACAGACAATTAAATTATTATTATTTTTATATCATCTCCACAAATAAGAGAAAGGAAATTTTGAAGAAAACGCAAAAGTATAATGTAATTCTCTTTAAAATTCCCCTCTCAGTTTGACTTCAAATTGCTTTAATTCAGCCAATTTTTCAAATTATGAATGATTTATGTCTGACAATTCCGAGAATACAGCGACAAGGGGTCCATAATTTGTACTAGCGAAGATCGAAGGGGACAATGCAAGGGGTGTGTTCTTGGACACAAAGCGTACCTCAGAAATGTTAAAAGGGGAAAGATTAAGTGAAGAAGATAGATAGAAAGTCTCTTTCTCCATTGTGGTAAAATCCGCGCACGTGCGTTGGGGATCCGAGATAAACCATCCCAAAATTCATAAAAATACTTTTTAGCGTCCTCTGAAGTTCTGTAAAGTCCAATTGCACAATACATTATTTTTTTCAATATTATGTCACTGCGATTCATCAATTATTAAAACGCCGATATCCTAGTCTGTGGGGTAAGTGATTTCTAAATAATATCTATATTTTATTTTATTAGTGTATTATGGAGATATTATTTTAAAAGGAGTAAATAATTCGTTTTGATTCATTAGATAAATCGTATTTATTATGACTATTACGTACATATTAATTTTTATTTGTATAAGGCAACGTACGTACAAGGCAAGGTTACGTACAGTTTAATACATAAGGTATCTAAAAATTATTATGTATTTAATGTGACCTACGTAACCAGGTGTTAACAAATTATGCAATAAAATTAAAGCATAGTAAGAATTAGCAACAAGTAAAGAATGTAACAAAAAAAATAAACTATCAATACATAAAGTACCAAAAAAGAAAATGAAAGGGTGTAATAAATATGATTATGACACTGCGTACAAGGAAAAGGGTGGAACTGGAAATGGAAAAGGAGAGGACATGCATGTATACACATATATTAACGCATACATACACACACACACACACACACACACACACACACACACACACACACTTAAATACATACACACATAAACACATACGTGCATATATATATATATATATACATAATTCATTAAAGTTTGGTTAAAAAATTATCGATAATAATGCGGATTTTAATTTTAAAGAAACAAAACAGACTTATTTTAAATCCATCCAAGACAGAGCTACTATGAGCCGCGACATCTAGACGACAATATCTAATATAGGAATCTATATCTGCGAATGTTAAATCTGCAATTAAGTTGTTGGGCGTGCACATCGATTCAGATCTCTCAATGAATGCACAAATAAATAAAACTGTCAGTGCAGGCTTTTATCAACTGAGACAGATTAAAAGTATTCGGAGATACCTTCCCCTGAAGCCGCCCGTTTACTCATAAATGCATTTGTGGTGTCACGTGCGGACTACTATAAAAGCATTTATGCTGGACTTCCGAAATTCCAGCTGGATAGACTACAGTCCATTCTTAATGTGGCAGCAAGAATAGTATATGGAGCATCAAAATTCACATATAACTTCCCTTTTGCGCGAACTACATTGGCTTCGTTTTCCTCAAAGTCAGTTTAAGTTGTGTTGGTTAATATACAAGGTGACACATGATATAGCGCCTCTGTATCCTCAAGAACTCTGCATCCCAGACGACTTATACAGTAGAAGCCAAACTCTGAGGTCAGCCACTAGTGCAGCTGCAGGAAGGATTGTAGAACCGACCATCCACTACCAGAAGACTAGGTTTAGTGAACGGGCATTTGCGGTGGCAGGACGAAAGCCGTGGAACTCTCTTCCCTCCGTAATACGGAACAGTGCATCAGAAACAGTGTTTAAAAAAGACTTAAAACACACCTTTTTGTAAAATCCTTTCCATTAAATAAAATTAAATAATGTTATTGAAAAGCGCCCTTAGGTGATTTCTTTTTACGAAAATGGTGCTTTAGAAATTATCAATTTTTATTAGATATTATTATTTTATTAAGGAATTTATCGACGAAAATTATGTCAAAATGGACGATATTACATATGATTTAAAAAGATTAAAAATTTGAGTTTATGACATATTGTGTTTTTTGTTGAATGGGTGTTAAAAAGTGATGGTGAAATGTCACTCCTACTACTACTTATTTGAAAAATGAAAAAACTGTTTGAGATGAGTTTTTTATTGAAATATTCTCGGACTTGATTAATTATCGATATTCTTGACTTATTGAAACGAAAATTTTGTCAAAATGGACGTTACAGTTGCCGGCAAACTTCTTGAAATTTTGTGGGATAGTGGGGGAATGCGCAAAAGACAAGATTTGGGTCTTGTTGGTGGAATGGTACAAGCGCAAACTTCCCCCCACTACGCCGTAAAATTTCAAAATGTTTGCTGGCTACTGCATTACATATGATTTAAAAACATTTAAAAATTGAGGTTATGACATATCGTGTTTTTTGTTGAATGGGTGTTATCAAAACAAATAGCAAATTCCTAATATCGTCCCCGGGATGATATTAGGTCCAAGGTCAAAACACGCCATTCTCCTTCTTCAACCGACAAAAATAAGACAACAGCTTTGGTAAATAACTCATCACCTTCGGACTCCAAAAGGTCAAGACCAACAACATCAACTCCACTATCTCGAGCAGAAAACTCTTCGTCCTCATTTATAGTTCCAGCCTGTTCCAATCAATGAACCACCTTCATCCTCAGCTAGACGGGGTAAAGCCATGATAGTCACGGCCTCACCGCATAAACAAGAAATAATAGACGCAGAAAAGAAGCGGAATGAGAACAGAGGGAAAAAAGGGACAGAAGTGTAAAAAAAAACCAAAATTGCAGGTTACAACAAAAATAAAACCAACAAGCGGCAAATGAAACAATCTTCTGACGAGGAAACATCAGATGATGACACAATTTTGATCTCTTCTGATGACAGTGATGACGCTGAATGCCAAGTTTGTAATAAAGGCTCTGTGTATTTTTTTTTCTACAATTTTTTTCCAAAAAGGGGACGATATTTGGCGACCTTACCCTACATGGTATAAAAGGAAGTCCCCAGCGGGCGTCTGTCCGTCCACATGATCGAGATAATTTCTAGAACGACTGAAAGAATTTGAATGCGATTTTTACTGTTATCGTCTGCACTTCTTCAAAAAGATTTTTTATGTATTAAAAATTTCTCTAGCACGCGTAAGAGCTGAGCATTAACGGTATTGGTAAATCAAGTCGGAAAAAATTTCCGCTAAAACGCTCTCGTGAAAAAGCTGCCTAATCCGTTAGAGATACAAAAAAAATCGCGTTGGAAAATAATTATGTAAAATTAAATGATCTACAAAAAAATCAGTGCTAGCGTATACCTTCCTTTTAAGGATAACTAATCTGCAGACAACGGAAGATATACGATATCTAGGTGTGTACATAGACCAGCATCTAAACTGGAGAAAACATATTATGAATCTTACAATCCGAATAAGAAAACTTGTTTATTTTTTCAAAGAAACTAGAGATGTACTCGACGCACCGACAAGAAGAATAGTATACTATGCACTGTGTCACTCACTCATTAATTATGCAACTGTCAGTTGGGGTGGTGCAGCTTGTACTATATTAGATTCATTAAGCAAAGCCCAGAAAATGGTATTGAGAGTTCTTCATAAAAAGCCATTTCGTTTTCCTTCAGAAGAACTTTTCAGAGAATGTCACGTCCTGGACATCAATCAAACATATTTACTCAACACTTTAAAATATTTTTTCCGACATAAACAAGATCACCAACAAATAACTCACTCACATTCAACAAGGGCACAGGTGAACTGCAACTATCTTGTACCAAAATTCAAAAAAACTTTTTCACAAAGATTTCACCTCTTCCAAGCACCAAAAACATTCAATACTCTTAACACTAAACTTAAAACATGTAGCCATAGTCTCGCGTATTTTTCTTCTAAAGTGAAACTCTGGCTGCATGAAAAGGGAAGGAAGCATGCCCAAAACCTATTAAAAGCCATCATATAAACTAAATTTAAAATATACTATTCCTACAAGAACATTTACTGTCACTTACTGTCTTACTGTTACTGTCATCTTTTTAAATACTTTTAATTGTTTTATTTTATTTTATTTTATTAATATCCTATTCAGATCATTTTTTTTCCTTTGTCTATAATATAATTAATTAACACCATTATTAAATTGTAAACATTTAATTATTACTATTACTTAATTTTAATTGGCAATAAGATTTATTCACAAATGTTATATAAATAATAAATATTCTTGAACATTATACTACTGGAAGAGCACTGTCTGCTATAATACAGTAAATTACTAGTGTAGCAGGCAGGGCGTCAAATCAATTTAGTGTTTACTTGCTGCCAAGACACTCAACAACAATGAAAAAAGCTTCATTAAATTTTGTAAACACTGTAAACATTTGTAACATTGAACATTGAATAAACATTTGAATTTGAATTTGAATTTGAATTTGATAACTTACAACAACCATTTTTGTCAATAAAATTTCATCAAATGTATGACTAAGGTATAATGGTAGCAATGTTGACCAATTTAGTATTTGTTTAATCATATTTATTAGAAAATCTAACAGGATAATAGGTACTCTAATAATAAAACATTATAAATGAAGGCTATGCCCATTATCCCAACTACAAGTGTCTTCGACACGCTTTAGTAATATGTATTTTTACATTTAGGTATGTATATTTTACATTACATTTATGTGTATTTTATATTTAGTGTTTGAATGTAATGTGATCATATAAGAATAGGTAAATAAATAATTGATTTAATGGATCTGTAGGTTCAGGTCATCGTTTAGAAAATGGATGTTGTGTTTGAGTGAATTTTTGAACGATGATAAGGTATCTGCAAGAATATCAGCATCAATGTTAAGATCAGCACCATACATATTATATGTGCGACACAATCTTGTGATGGGAAAAAAGTGACCAACATTATTAGTGTGCTGGCTAATTCTAAAGAATTCCGGGTTTCTTATATGGGGATTAACATGAAAATTTATGTTAGATAGAGAAAGAGAATTAATAGCTCCACTGAGAATCTTGTGTAGTACAACGAGATCGGATATCTTCCGTCGGGACTCAAGTTTGTACATCTTGAAAAAGACAAGTTGATCTTCGTAGCTGTGAAGGTTATTGTGTTGACCAGTTTTGTATGACAAAATAAATTTTATGCACTCTCTCGATTATCGTAACATGTCTTGTGTAATAAGGTGGCAAAATAACTGACGAATATTTCAATATACTTCATACTAGTGATATATAGAGAATTTTTAGACTTTGAGGATTTTTAAAGTCGTGAGTTTCTGGTTATAAATCTCAAAAATCGACTTTAGCGAGTGGAAAGTCATCCAATTTATAAACTAATTCTATTTTTTGGATATTTATCAAATGAAACACCTTATTTTACCCTTAATTTACCGCAGATCAAATTTGTCCTTTACATCAAATCATTAAATTAAATATCTTAGAAGATATGACGAGTTTGATAAAATAAGACGTGGCCATAATTGAATGCGTGTCACGGGGCATCGGCGGCTATGTAGGGTGGGGGAGCCCATTACAAGCGTCGCCTACCCGAGAGGGCACAACCTTAAGGGGGGGTAAGGTTAATTCGTACAAAAAAAAGGCATGTTTTGTGATTTTTTTGTGACGACACAGTTAAAATCTCTTTATTAAAACCAATAGTATATTAAAGTATGATATTTGAAGAATATTGTGTAAAATTTTCAAGATGAAATATTAAGAAATACGGCAATAGCAGCAATTATTCGGACGTGCCTCGGAAAAAAAGTAGAATTGCGGTGTCCATCATAACTTGGTGCTTAATCATCTGAAATCAAAAAATCAAAGTTCATTCGTTAGATAATAGATTTTTCCAGGTAACGCTGGGAGGGTTTTTTGAAATTTCAATTTTTCAATTTTTTGGGACACTTTGAAGGGAAAAACGCGATTTTTTGCGAAAAACATCGACTAATTTGTTAATAAAATATAAAAATTAATAACAAATTTGAAAAAAACTCGACAGCGTTACCTCGTAAATTATGTACAGAAATAGTATTCAAAATTTCAAAAGGATCGGTGCAGTAGTTTTGAAGTTATGATGGACACCGACTTTGAAAACGTGAGATGTGGGGAAAACGATTTAAAGTTTTGCACACTGTAAAATTCAAAATAAAACTCAACACTTATTTTATACTTACACATAATCGTCGATGCCATGTTCACACGGCAAAGAGCTTTCATCATCAGCATCTGTTTGTCCTTGTCTACGCAAAACTCTTCCAATGCAAATAGCACGTCCGGTAGTCCTCAGGTGAGCGCGTCTCTTAGCTGCCCGAGCAGGTATAGAAAATCAGTCTGAGTATCGCTCAAATGTTCATAATTTCGTCAATTTTGCTCCGATTGACTTGAAATTTTGACACAATATTCTTACGATTTTATACATTCATTTAAAAAATTAAAAATAAAATGCAAAAAAAAAAGTTAAAAACCTTACCCCCCCTTAAGTGCTTGTTCAGACACAGCGGGAACCGCCCAGTTTCTGAATCGCGTGGGATCCGCGCGGGTCTTAGCGCTTGTTTAGACACAGCGGGAACCGTGCAGTTTCAGAATCGCATTACAAAACACGCGATTTGTGTCATCTTCACGCTTCAGACACAACCGGGCGGTTAGTCAATTGCCGCGGTGCCCGCCACCCAACCGCTAGAAAATAGACTCGCGCGGCGTCCGCGCGATCCTATTGCTATGGAGTCCTTCGAGAGCATTCAGTTGCGTTGCGGGCACCGCGCGGTTCCCATGTCACAACAGGAGCACGCGTGGATTATATTCTCTTTTCTATGCTTATGGATCGCTTTGACACTGAACTTTTTATTGATGAAGTGGAGAAAAGACCTGCAATATGGGATATTCAGTGTGAGGATTACTCAAATATGCCAAGAACCAAACTTGGCAGGAGTTGGTGGAGATATTTGGAAATGGTGGAAAAAATTAATATTTTAGGGAAGTAGGTATTTATTCACCAAAAATGAACTGACAGGATGATATTTTTGTGTCTTGCCATGGAACACGTAATGAGTTCACAAAGTAATGAGCGAATATATCTCTGATATTCAAAGATGGAGAACGGCACCGGAGCTGTCAAATATACGTAACCTGATGAATAAATTTTAAAATGAGATATTTCCCTACAAAAATATGATAAAAAACGCAAGAGGAGATATTACAAAAACAGGTGAAATTTGCTCAATCTGCTGGACGATCACCTTAACAAGATCATTGACGGACGTCCGGTGAAAAATTTTATACAATATATTGATATAGTATCACGAATAAAAAGAAAACTGAACCGAGCGAAGCCGGGCCGGGTCGCCAGTCAAGATCTTGATTTCCTTATTTCCGTTCGTCCGTGTTGAATTGCAACGTAGAGTGAACATGTATTGACAGCTCATCGTAGCGTGATCGTCGTGGGTAGAGGAATGCTGTTATGACGCCAAACCTCATAAAATTGTTTTGTTATTGTTTTTTATATGAATAAAGATTACAACACTATTAATTCTAGTCAATGATTTCCCGTCATTGTTGGGTCATTTCTGGTGATAAGTTGAGACATGGTCCTATAGAAGAATGCCCAAATTAACAAAGAAGGATAGGGTAACAAACAAGTAATCATTATGGTTACGATGAATAAATAAAAAAAACATTGAAAATAATAATAATTAAAGATCGCACGATGTATTGAGGCTGAGGTATCACATCTTGCAAGTAAAGATCGCTGAAAGATTGACATAGCTGAATCGATGACATCGCAACTGCTAAATCTTTAATGGTCCGTACTTTACTAATTGATTGGTTCTTCACGATTGGGAGAAACCAGCTGGAAGAGTGGAGAAGGCAGCACAAATCATCTAATTTTTGCTGCCTTAGAACAGGAATAAACATAGACTACGAATCCAGCAGTTTTTATGAAGATAACATTAATACTGACCTCTACAATGAGTTTAGAACGAAAAACTGCACGTGTGAATTTGTTATTTTTCTTTCTTTTATATTTTTCTATTTATTATTCCCATCTTTTACTTTTATTGTGTTTCCGTTCAGCTTTTATTCTTATTGCTTTTATTCTTTTTTTATTCCACTAAATTATGCTAATTAATTTCTTTTTTTTTATTTTATTACAAAAAACTTTTTTTTCTGGTGCCTTATACGTTACTTTACATCTTTTTTCTTTCCTTTATTTCCATATGCCTTTTACTATTCTCACTTTTAAATGATAATTGGTATGTTGAATGAAAAAATCTACATACCTTAGAACAGGTATTAATATATACCTAGCAAAGTAGATAGTATCTGAGAAGCTTGTAACGTAATGTCTTATGCTTGTGTATATTAAGCACGTAATAATCATAACAATCAAAAAATTCCGAATTATCGGCATTGAAACTGAAAAACTGGAATAAGGTTTGGTTGGTCTATGCCTTTTTAGGACAACGGTAAACAAAATCATCACTGTCTGTTGAATGCATAAGGACAAGTCCTGAGAACTACAAAAATATGTACATGAAATAGGCAGTATAGGACTTGTGGAACTTCATATATTTTTTAGTGAACTGGTGACGTAGTAAGTATTTTCGGAGATTATAATCAATAAATTTATGTCCAAAATATTGTATATAAGATGATAAATATGCTAATAATAATTTCCATTCTGAAAATTATTATGTTTATGGCGTTGTTGCTCAGAAAATTCATTCAAAATTCATTTTAAATAAACTTATTAGTTAAATAAAAATACCGCATTTAATAGATGTTTTCAATATCGATATCCAAGTGAATATCTCTATAGAGAGTTTGGGGTGTTGGATACTAGACTTTATATTCACAAAGTAATTTTACATGTTCGTAAGAATACAAATAGTTATCTCCAATTAAACCACCAATACCAAACTAGAAAGTCTACCAAAGGATGGCTAAGAACTGACAAAAAAAAATTGATGTTAGGCCGGCCCAAAAGTATAGATACATACAATTAGATACCGGATAACTTGAAAAAATGAGACTATTATGCTCTAAAAAAATAATTAAATGGGCGGCTCATTGACAAACGACGAGAACTATCTGAGAAAACACTAAAATGAATTCCTGTGTAAGGCTGAGTTTTTATTCTCAATATTTTTTGATTATTTAAATATTTTATTATATATTTTGTAATAAAAAAATACCTTAGAAGCAATATTATATTTTATTTTTGATTTCTCTTTTTGCTTTGTATATCTTCCTTAACGATAATTCTGTATTTCTGTTTTTAATTATTTTATCAAACTTAAATTTATTTGGTGTATATTTGTTAATTTAAAAAAATCCTCGTAACGCATACTTAATTATATTTTTCAATTCTTTTTTGCTCTCTAAATAGTCGACTGCCTTCAAACAGGTAATCCCTAGTTAGGCAATCTAAGTGTAACGTAATACAAAATAAGATACGAATAAAAATTATTATTATTATTATATCTTTCATATTTCGTATTTTAATTATCATTATAATAATCATTCACGTTATGAAAAAAATATTTAATTTTTTATTATTATATGGCAAGGAAAATATGTACCAAAATATCAAATTTTGTAGTAAATATTTTAGACATTAATTTATCTTTCGACGAAAAAAAATACATCTTCAATTAACTAATTAACCAAAAGACAAAAAAGGTAATTTATCTGGAGCAAAGAACTATTCATAAATAAAATATAAATATTAACCAGTAAGAAAGAAGTAGATTAGAAACTGAAACGAGAGAATTACAAGTCAAAAGATTTCCGTGGAGAAATCGAAGAGGTCGATGATTGGTCGCTTTCTTGGACGTAACGCATACCCAAGAAATTTAAACAACAGAAAGATTTGCGGAATAATAAAAATGATCCAAAAAATGAAAATGATATTTTTTCTTTATCGAGATTGCGATTTCATCATCACTATTAAAATTACATTTTTATTAACAATTTTATACTATATTTAATTGCATGAGAGGTGAACAATCACAGCAATATTATATTTAAGAAACGTGTCTATTAGAGTTTAGATTACAATTCATATTTTTAATTGTGATGCAATAAGTGTAAATTTAGACGGCGTTGCTTCAAACTAATCTTTGCTCATTGGGTCTTTTTTTAAATTTTAAAGCGACTCGTAATAACATAATGAACTAAACCCTCAAAAGATCTTTCTAGGCATTTGCCCGCGAGTACATCCATGCGGTCGAAAAAAATTCTTGGGTCATGGGTCTTTTTTTTTAATTTTTAGGCGACAACAATTTTAAATAATGATGGGCTAGACCCACAAAAAATCTTTCTAGACGTTTGTCCGGTAGTACATCCGCGCGGACGAAAACATTTCATTGAGTAATTAACCCATCACTAAAAATATCTCTAAAGGAAACCCTTAAGCCAATCAATATAATACTAAAAAAACAGTAACAGAATATATACTATAAATAGAAGAATTAAAAAGTTATTTGATAAATCAATCAAAAACAATTTATCCGAGATCATAACAATGAAAAACCATTAAAAATAAACAACTTTTTTATTACCTCCTCCATTTTTAAAGTGAGCATTCTATTGCGTGTGTAACCGGGAAATGTAGGCAGGTTAGCAATAAAAAACGGTGCACTAAAACTATTGAAAATAAACGGAAACCACCGCGAATGGCAGAGACCGATAAATCCGATTAAACTTTATAAATAATAAAAAAAAAATTGATTAAAATTTACTTTCGTTTGCCCAAAGCGTCATGTTCCTGAGGCTGGAGTACAGGTCCTGGATGTCCTTCTCGCACGCGGTCCCAGGGACTCCGTTCGGCTCAGGGAGTCTCCAAGACACATCTAGAAGATTTCCTAAATTGTTCGCCAAAACTTTCGAACCACTCGACACAATCACTAACAGCAACAATTGCAATATTCCAGTTCTAGCTTTCGTCATTTTGAGCTTCTAGCTTTGGTATTTTTGGAATTAATATTGTTAATTATGTTAAAGAGAGTCTCACTTGTTTGATTATGTAGATATAGTATTTGTTTTTAACACTTTTTTCTCTAACTTTAAACAAGACGTTTTAAATTATTTTTCCATGAAATCACTTGGTCTCCGTGGATGAGGTAAGAAGAATAGCGATGTGATTATGATTTTCAGCCTTATATATCCGCCGCAATTGTTAATTCCTAATTAGACTCCGCGGAACAAATATCGAGGTCGAGTCAACCCAGGGTCCGCAGCCAAAAGTCAAGATCACATCGGGCTGAACATGACCACGAAATATAAAATAAAGTAACATTTTATAAACAATTATTTCTTCATAGCAGGCTACACAGTGCCTAATTCAACTACCCTTATTGTATCTTATCCCTTTTGAACGATTACGACGGGGAAAGGGTGTTTAGAATAGCTTTAACATATTCTCATTACAAAATTCAAGATTTAAAAATAACCCGTCGGTGAATTAATAATATTTAGAATATAATTTTATTTTATATAGGAATTTTCCCTTAAATATTGAATTATATCTTATTTTTAATAACATATAAGTTCAAGTCTAAAAATGTACGCTAAAATCTATTCTACCTTTTTAGGTGATTTTAATGTTTCTATGAAGTTTGTTCAAAAAGTTTAAGAATATTTGAAATTGCTTTCGGTACCCGTCCATAGACGAAAAATGTTTTCAAAAAATGCACCTACCTTAATAATTTTTTTTCGAAATGGTTTAAAAATATATCCCATACTTATAGGTCGACCACAATCAAAAGACCATTCCCTAGCTTTGTCAGGTAAGAAGAAAGCGGGAGGAAAGTTGGCAAGCCCGTATTGCAAGCCTCGATATGATATTCCAAATAAATGCATATTTTTTAGTTTAAAAAATGTTACTTACTAGAAAAACTTCTTTGGTGTTCATTCTTTGCATCGTAATAACACACATATTTTTTGCGCACATTCTTTTGAATGCTAGCTTTAACGCAAAACTCGAACCCATAGCCAAGCCGTCTTTTGTTTAAATTTTTTATTCTTGAATTGAAAATTGTTTCGATTTAGCATAGATACATTTTTATATATTCCATCCATTAAAAATTGTTTTAAATGCAAAACTCTGCGAATATTGTCCAAGAAAAAATGGGAAATACTTTCCCCTCGCACACACTAATTTTTGATGAGATGGGGATAATTTTTTTATATTAGAATCGTTGTGCACCATATCGCGAAGGCTTCATGGGTATAAAAATTGAATTCGAGCCTCCGCTCGATACATAAGGCATAAGGGGCTATTTAAGTATTACGTAAGCATCAAATGGTAGCGGGGGGGTCATTGCTTTGCTTATTTTTGATGACATGGGGGGCGAGGGGGTCTGGATGGTGGTTAGTCAGCAATATTTATTTAATTACTGCTGATTTTTTGCAAAATTTGGAAACTATCACGTCGAACATGTAAATCGTGTGGTCTTTATCGTACCTCTGTCAAGTCATTAAATCGTCACATCAAGGAGATCCATAAAAAATAAACACGCACACTGAAACGAGAATGAGACCTACAAGAGTGGCTGGTCGTCGTGCTACTGAATTGATGTGCACAATACAAACTTGAGACGAATACCAAGATGTTGAATGGCTCGAAGAGAACAATGTCGATATCCAGAAAGAACACAAAAGTGAGCAGACACACAACACCGAGCAGCAAACATCTAACGCCATCCAAGTCATGGATTCGAGTGTCATGGACCGAGGACAATTAATTTGAATTAACTCATTTTTTAATAGAACAAAATAAATTAATATATTTTATATATTGTAAAGAGTTGTCGGTTGACGTTTGACAGCCGAATACAAGCCGAAGGAGTATGCGCGCAGAACAGCGCAGAACATGCACAGAACGATGGGCCGGGGTGCTCTGTCGTTGAAATAACGAACTAACAGATAATTCGAAAGCGATGATTTTATAAAAGTTCTTACCGCAGTAGCAATACAAAAGCGAAGCGGTTCTTTGAGTTTAAAAAGAAGTATTGCGTTTCCAGCGAATGTAAAATGTCAGATAAAATGTTGAAGCGATAATAAAGGTTAATTTTACGAGTGATCAATTACGAAATACGAGTTTCATTACATTTCGACCGAGCCACGACACGTAACAATGCTAATAATAGTGGGTGGCCAAATTATTAGGTACAGTGCTCAGATTTTACTTTTTTCTAGTTTAACAGCATTTATCACACAGATAATTGGTTGTAAGTCTAAAAGATATTTTTTATTTACTAGAGTGTGTTATTGAGACCATAAAAACAATAAGTTTCGTATGCAAAACTATTGTATATTTTTCTTATAAGTGTTCATGTGAATTAATAGAAATCTAATAAAAATAATCTCGGCATTAAGTGATGCCACCCCTTGCTGCAATTATGGCTTCTATGCGTCGGGGCATACTCTTTATACAGACTTCAGCATTTCATTGGAGTTCGGGGTTGTGATGCCATTTTCTGATGAGTGTTTCAATCAACTGTCGCTTGGTGGTGATCACTTGCTTGGCGATTGTCCATTTGGTGAGCTCCCACATGTTCTCTATAGGGTTCATGTCTGGTGAGTTCCCTGGCCAGGAAAAAACAGTAATTTTTTTTCAACCAGGAATGCAGTCACACTCCAAGCTTTGTGGAAAGGTGCTGAATCATGCATAAAAATGCACTCTCCATAACCAGGGAACCATTCTTCGAGCTATGGTAGTAGGCGAGTTTTAGTACTCTCTTGTACTGGTCCTGCCTCATGGTCCCTTCTACGATGTATAGGCGCCCCATGGCCTTCGTTGAGATAATAGACCACACCATGACAATATCCGTGTGTTTAACCCGCTCAACAAGACAGTCTGGATGGAACTGCTCTCCAGGGCGTCGTTAGACGAATGAACTTTTATCGACCAAAATCTGAAACGTCGATTCGTCGGAGAATAATACCTCTAAAATGTTATAATTATCACAAAGATTCGTTATTGACAAACAGGATAATTAAAAAATTATACTTAATCGACTCTAGTCTTCAACAGTCATGTTTTGATATTATTTGGTCTATTACAGTCGCTTCTTCTTCATGGCTTCGGTGAGGCGTGGTTTTTTGATAGGCCGACGACCAATCAAGTTCTCTTCGGCTAACCGCCTACGGACTGTCCTTTCTGAAACTTTCATTCCTTCGTCGTTCATCATCGTAGTCAGACGGGCAACACTCTTCTTACGATTTTCGAGGTATCCCTGATTTTACGATCGGTACGAAGGATGGTGATCCTTTTTCTGCCACATTTTCCCATTCGGCCTGCTTCCAGGGGTTTGTTTTGATCGATTTTAATTTTTATACGGTTGACGACAGACTTTAAAACATCCGAAATAGTTGCTATGTCTCTCTGGGAATGTGAGGAATGAAGTAATAATGTCTGCATGTCTCTAAATTTTTTTGGGGACGTGTTTGAAGAAGACTTCAAACACGTCCCCAAAAAAAATCAATCATGCTAAAAAATACTCATGCTAAAAAAATCTATTTTGAGGTGATCACGGTATATTGTAAAAAAAATTGAAATTCATTCGTAAAATTCAGCAAATACAATTCAAATATAAATATTACTTACGTTTTAATTATTTCGGATGAAAAAAACCTGGAAAATATAATTTTAAAATATTTTAAACCACTTTCTTCAACAAACGTCAACCAATTGACAGATAACATCACTTAAGTCAAAAATGACGCAGGTTTTCAGTATCGCCACTTACAAAAACTGAAAATAATGATACCAGCAGCAATATCAAATAAAACAACCACGTGAAAATCTATTCATTTTGCTCGCAAAATGGTTTATACAGGAATTACATTAATATGAGCACTGTCCCTAATAATATGGCCACCTACTGTAGTATTTAAAAACGATGCTAATAATTTGCTTGAATAAATATTAAATATGCCTTAAATTCCTTTAAAGCTCATGAATAACAATAGAGAATCTGAAAAGATTTTAAAAATATATACCAATGTTTACGTAAGCATAGGAGGGGGGAGTGAGAGCTTTGCCTACTTTTACAAGGGGGAGGAGGGGGTTAAAAATTACTAAAATTCTGCTTACGTCATACTTGAATGGCCCCTTATGCCGTTAGTCCAGCCCACACCGAACCACTATCGAAACCAGAATATTTTTCCAGAGGCTCGGCTCAAGGACGAGCCAAACATTAGCGGCGCACAGGGCCGGCCTAGATTTGGGCGATTGGGCCTAGTCGGCCCCCGCGATAAAACAGAAGATGGTTTTTAGATTTATGTAAAGATGTAAAACATTAAGTAGATGGCGACATTTGATATATTTTTTTTACAATTAATAAAAAATGTATATTAATTTTGTCACGGGATCGCGGCGGTCGGAGACAAATGAAACACTCAAAATTAATTAAAGTTTCATTTACGCACAAATTCACTGGACACGGGTGGAATTGCCGAACGTTACATTGTGTAAAGTGATTACTTAGGCCAGCCGAACGATAGATTATAAGCCGTAAATACCGAAAAACACTTTCATACCTATTTTTTCCCATAAAAAATAGCTCTATGAGACATCTATAATATATCTTGATTAAAAATAATGTTTTAAATCTAGGAAACTAATATTACATTTGTAGTGAGTCTTACATTGAAGTTGAAAATTTTTTTCCATTAAGTATTAATTTAATTTCACTGAAATAACCTTCTAATAAGTTAGTTATTATTATAGAGTAGCAAATTTTTAAATTTATTTATTTAATTTCTTTGCAGTAACAAGGGCCATTATCAAAAAGTGTTGTATGCAATATCAAAGTTTGCATTTTTTTTCAATACTTCTGACATATTTTTTGCCTAACATGTTGAACTAACATTACAGTAACTTATATTCATTAAGAAAATTCATTCGCTTCAACTCAAATAAAGTAATAAGAATCTTGTAAAAAATTGTATTTTCAAGGTACCTACCTACTTATTATATATGTTTAGGTTTTTATTATTGTATTTGATTGTATTAAAGAGAATAAATTTATCATAATCTATACAAGTTACTGTAATGATACTTTACATTTTTGCAACAAATAAGTCAGATGTATTGAAAAAAAAAGCACACTTTGAAATTGCATATCTCCATAACAATTGATATTGCTTGACCATGGTTGCTTGAACATTTTCGACTCACTATCAATGCAAGAATCCATTTGTAAAGTTTTGACTGCCTAAGATTTAAATATTCATATTTATTCCCTTTACAATACAAGAAGGAGCGTGTTAAGACAAAACTGACTGCTTTCAAATGTGGGTACAGGACACAGACGGCCATCAAATTTGAATCCTAACGGAGTGAGTGAAAAGAAGGATCCAGGCTGCCAAGATAACTTTTGTAGGGGTGGTAGCACTGGTGGACAGAGTGAGAAATGCCAACATAAGCATACAC
Source organism: Agrypnia vestita (assembly GCA_016648135.1). NCBI lineage: Eukaryota > Metazoa > Arthropoda > Insecta > Trichoptera > Phryganeidae > Agrypnia > Agrypnia vestita. The sequence continues at coordinate 3,288 of JADDOH010013387.1, read as the reverse complement.
TCGGCATGGAACCCCTATTCCACATATCACAAATCGTAATCACAAATGAGGTGGCTTGGACAAGTGCCAAGAATGCCAGAGGAACGAGTACCAACAAGCATACTCTTGGCGACCCCGGAAGAAGGGCGACCGGTGGGTTCCCCAGATTAAGCTGCTCAAAAAATAATTAAATTAGACATCTTTCTGTGTAAGAAAGACAAACGAATTAGAATGTGTACCTACAAGGCACATTTATTATTTTTTAATCACTGATAGTCCAAACCTTAATAAGAAGAATATTTATGAAAATTCAATAAACATCCCTAATCGATTATTTAACATCACCCGTGCAATATCCAAATTTATAAAATTTATAAATTTATGCAATTTTATACTATTATAAAAATTTATAAAAAGTTAAATGCTAAATTTCACGGCTGAGCGTTCAATAATAATGGACAATTATTCATTTTAATCGAAATAACGACCAAATCATGTCAGAATGTATAGTCGTCCACTTTACGTAAATTTTGAGAACTCTAGCTAGTCGGGAAGTTGGTGAAAAATCAATTACAAGATTTACAAGCCATAAACAACAGACAAAGAGTTAAATAAAAGCACGTTAAAATGCATCTTCTTAACTGTTGCCGTTTCATCCGAAGCGCAAACTATATATTTTCTTCAAAATTTAATGAAAAAGTCTCGCGAAGTTCTTGCTACTGAATTCGAGACACTCAGTAATGCTGTCATTTATTTAAATATTAATTAAATTGTGTTCTGATGAATATGAATGACCGCAGGCCCCGAATTTGATACGCCTGCGTATAAATTTATACTAAAACTGGTTCCGACGTCATTTTGATAGTAAATAAAAAAATCTTACTCCTATACTAGTACACATACACACGTATACCTACATGTATTTTTCCAATGTGTTTTTGTATTCGTGACGTACACATTTCTAAGAGTTATTTTATTTATTTTAATCCGAGCATTAAGTAATTAATCTTTAGTTGTCAACATATTTTATTATTCATTTTTTTTTATTATTAGTAAAGGTAAAAAAAGTTAGAAATTAATTTATTATCTCTGAACTCTGAACCAGGTTATTTTTAATATTATTGCAATATGTTTAAATTTGTATCCAAAAATGTAAGGATTAAATTTTTGAGTTTAAAAATATGCTAACTTCGTTGTAATTCCGCTAGATTGCGTTGTGCTGCGAAAAAATAGCACACTGGTTGGGGTGGTCTGCCTGAAAAATTGATTGCCGAATATATTTAAAAAAAAAAACATATGATTAATTTGGTTTTAATTTGTTATACCCTTACGGATTTTTTCTTTTAATTTGGAACAGTTTTTTAATATTATATTGATGGGTTTGGTGTTAAGGTTCTAGTTAGTACACGAGGGTTAAAAAATGGTTTTAAAAGCAAATATCCAAAAAATCAAAAAATTGTTTCGAATGCAATCACTAATTTAAAACGTACTGAATTCTAGATTTTATATATCTATCCCTTCAAAAATCACGTTTCCTATAAATTTATAGGCTATATTTACTATAAAATCTTGAATCAAGTACATTCTAAATTAGTAATAGGTACTCGTTGTCTTATTTGCTTTGATTTTATAACCCTGAGACGGTGATCATTACATTTCTATGTTATCTGTGCGTGATCTTAAATTATAATTTTATATTTTACTCAGAATCTTTACATCGACAAGTATTAAACAAAAATTTAATAATATATTTTTATAAGTACGCTCTAAGAACACAATTACTCTATTTTATCCACAGAGGGATAACCATTAATAAAGATAATTTATAGAACACGAGACACATATTAAAGTCTTTAAAAGGTGGCCACAGGGCTTACGACCTGTATTACATGACTTAAGTGATCACTTTAAGCAATTCAACGTTCACCAATTCCACAATATATTTTAATTATTAATTTTTAACAACTGCGTTAACGCCCTCTATGGTTTGAAAATTTGTCATTTCCATTAAACAGTATAGATGAGGGAATACGAAGCATAATTATGTTTATGTGTATATGACATTCGTCCGAATTATTAACATAAACACTAGAAAACGCCTCAAAATTATAAGAATTTTTTTACACATTTTTTAACCAGTTTATATTTTTTTCTTCAATATTAGCAAAAAACTCTGTGGTAACATTATGTATATTAATAAAAATATAACTCTATGTATGTATATATCTATTTTTTGTTTTTGTTAACGTCTACATTTTCAATATAAATTTTTAGTATAGGTTGTATGCTGATAGCCCCGAAACATGTTGATAATTCGATAAATAGTGTTTTGTTCTTATTAATTGCTATTTCGTTTTATAGACGTTTATCAAACCACACTATAATTATAGATGATCGAAAAAATCCCCCACTCAAAAATCCGCGCAAAAAATGTTAACGACCACACGTTCTGCCTCACCACAATTGAACCCGGAAAAGAATAGCTGTTATTTTTTCCTACTACAGATTCTCCTTACTGTTATGTATTTTTGAAATTATATATTTTTTTATTGTAACGGAAGTTGCATGTAGCGGGAAGCACAGCACGTAGCGTAAATGCGAGACCACGAAATGCCCTTAAAACACTAATTTTAATATCTAAATATGATAATTTCATTCGAATTCACGGCTGAAAAACGAAATGACACAGTTGGAGATAGGCTCGAACCTTCGCTTCTACCCCACCGATTCTCCCTAACCCGTCAAAAATATACTAAACTACACACTGTAAGAGCGGGGCTTATCTAAGACGCGAACCATTAATTTACGCTTCCGCCGTGATTTTTCACAGTTTGCGGCTAGTAAATAATGTATTGTCTAACATCTTACTTATATTTATCATCTCTTTTTATGTATTGTCTACCATGTTGATTGTATTTATTATCTCCCTAGACATCGTATTATTGCATTAATATACCTACATTATAACCAATATGTAAATATCAATTATCACACTCACGCCAAAGAAGTATAACTTATATATAATGATATAGGAAATCCTCTCCCATCCCACGCATGTGCTCAGATTATAATAACCTCTTGAATTCGATAGACATTTTTAATACTAAATATGAAGAGTGTCGCCATATGGCGAGGCAGATACTAGAAACTAGGGATGGGTCGTCGACGTATTTACCGTCGACGAAACGAGACCGTCCACGTCCATCCATCGACGAGACGATCAACTAGTTGAATTCGTCAACTAGTTGACGACGTCGCGGACGTTCTATCTAAACATCGGGACGATGGTCAACTGTATACGGTTCAACG
>JADDOH010013386.1:0-18282 GCA_016648135.1 Agrypnia vestita | reverse complement strand
CTATGGCCATTATCACGTTTAAGTGTTTTCTTTCATTTTAAAGTTCTGTACTGCTACAAAAACATCCTGTAGCTATGCCATGAAATTAATATTGCACATGGAAAAGTTTCATCCTATTTAATGAATATTTGACGAAGATTGATGTTATATTAACGTTAAAATTACAAACAATTTTATCATAGAGTGTCTGTTTTCGAATGTTTGAATAGAAGTTTCGTCGGCTATAGACTTAATTGTTCTAATTTAAAACCTGTTTTTAATAGATTGCGTAATTTAAAAAGTAATTTCTTAGCCTACAAGGTCATTAGTAATTTAAAGTAATGCTATGTAGAAATGAAACAATTATAAAATATCCAGTTTCATTATTTTATTTATTTCTTGAATAGATTACTCACAAAGTTTTATTTGTTATTCGAAAAGCAAACATGTACAATTAGTAACTCATATTTTTTATGACTTCATTCAATGGTGCTTCAATCAGGTTTTAATCGCGTGGTCGACAATTTACCGGCCATCAAAATTATAAGGAGGTACTTTAAATTCGCAATGCGGACCTTAATTTGTAATTTGAAAATTAATACATTTGATTTCTACCATAAAAATTTCAACAATGAGAAAAAATTAATCTTTGTTCATATCGTTTTATTTAAATTACGACATTAGTTTTTCTGTGAGGGTACATACAATATAACACCAAACACAAAACTTTTTTTTATGCATTTTGACTTTTCTCAGGCTTAGCCAAATGTCTTTTTCGAGTCACGTTATTGTAAACTACCCATTTTTGATCTCTTATTTGTATTTTTTAAATATTTTTGACGTATCATTTATAAAATGATAGAGCATCATTAAAGAAATCACGTTCTTTAGTACACATCAAATAAATTGATTAAAAGTTTTAAAAAATTTGAACAAGAATATTTTTGCCTGGTTTTAGTAATTTAATTTGATTTGTCTTAAGGCAAATGGATTTTTAATATTCGATAAAAGCTATTTTAATGATAGTCCGACGTTTTACAAAAAATTAGTCAGGTATATTGAAATAAAATGCAAACATTGAAGTCGCTTATCTTCGTTAACTATTTATATTAGAACATTGTTGTTTCAACAATTTCGACTCGTAATTTTTGTAGGAATCTATGTATTTTAAGTTTAGCGGACTATCTTTGTAAAAACCTGTACCTATATATGATTTTAAAGTGACTATAAGAGAAATATATCGAATTTAGAGAGGGATATCATTTACATTTTTAATAATGGAAGTCCAAATTATAATTTAATATAATATTAATAATAACTGACAAATAAGACGAAGCAACAAATAAAACAATTTTAATTTACATAAATAAACTGCATAATGTGTCAAAATTAGTGTGTATGCCAAAATTATTGAAGTAGGTCTACACACCACACGACTAAATTTACATGCATGCGTTTTACAGGGTTTTGATAATATAACTTACCCATAGAAGAACGAATAATGTATTTTGAATCGAATTGAACTGTGATCGTCAGACCCCGATTGTCCTGAGAAAAGTGAAATGTCTGTGGGTGGGACGAACAGAGAAGGTGAATCGGTGGACGTCATGCATGCGCCGTCAAGGAAAGTGAAAAGCAAGGGATTCCGTGGCAGCGAAAGTGCGCAAGTCCCGTAATACGCACAAGGTCTATGCACGTAGGATCTAGACCAGTGGTCAGCATCACTTTTCTACAAGGTCACAGCTTTTTGATTTTTATCTGCGGGTCATAAGAGTTGATCGGTAATGAAAACAACCTAGTGTAGATACGTACATTTATATACGTGTAAATATATAATGATTTGCAATGCGCAGTTTTTCAAATTGTTACATATAATAACATTCTAGCAGAGATTGTAAATAAAGTAAATATTAATACGGACCCGCAACACACTATTCAATCCAATCGTCGGATCAAACAATGAGAGTACCGACCGCAAATAATGTGACGATAAAATAACGAGAGAATGTATTGCTGGGAATATTTAATATGTTTAATAAATACTCGACTAACGAAAGAAATCACAGTAAAAACTGAAAAAATATATTCTCGTATGTTAATCAGTAGGTATCCTCTATATTATCCTATTTGTTAATACAAACCCAATTTTTTTTAGTCTGTCAAACAAACACTGAACATTCATGCATTGTAAAACACTGTAAAAAATTAAAATACGAGTATATATAAAAAAATAATTTAAAAAATATATTTCCTAGATGGCGAATTATTTAGATTCATTTGCTGAATTTGATTGGCGTTTTTTTTTTATTTTAATAAACATGATTCTGAATTATCTCTTGTTAATCGAATCGAAATAGATTTAGCACCGATCAATTTTTTTGCTCATACAAGTTTAATTGTGATTTTTGGATTCGAATTTTACTATTTATGCTTCAACCAAATTATGCTGGCGGGTCATATTTTGATTAGCGGGTAATAGATTGCCAACCATATTTTGATCTACCACAACCGGACATAATGAAATCGAATTTTCTGGAATACTTCAAAATAATTATCGACTTAACGACAGTTACTGGTGTTTGTTTTTCTTTATGATATTTGACTACAATTTGGAGATAAAATTTATTAAAAAACTTCAGTGTCACAAATTCAGTATTTTAATAATATAAATTTAATTAATTTATATGCAAATTTATAACTTTACGAATATTATTTAATTACTTAGAAGCGCATTTTTTCCTGTTACATAAGTTCGTAATTACAACAGACTATAATATGCTAAATACATTGGAAAGATAATAGGAAAACTGTTATAAGTATTATTAACGATAAAAATGTTATAAATAACCTGTGTTCTCTTGCATAATATAAAATCACAATTTAAGATTGAAACGGGCATCCAACAAAGTGTTACCATTCACCATCTTACCAAAGCTACTCAAGGTACACAACTCTATAAATAATAATTACAAGTTTAAATTTCGAGTTCAACTTCTTTTAAATAGTATAGGTCCGTCATTTAAAATTAATTTTTTAAACACAACCTTTTGTCACTCCCAGAAAGATTGAAATCTTTTCTAAACTGGTCAGTTTATGCAAAACTATTGAAACATATGGAAAAAAATTTAGACGCGTTTCGCCTTAGAGGGCATTATCAATCTAAATATTTTACATTCAACAAATTGTATTATATTTATATAAAATATATTAAGTATATAAATTTGTATTTGTATTTCATATAAATACAAGTTAATGTATGTTAATGCCCTCATTGATATATGTATTTAAATTGATAATGCCCTTATAAGGCGAAACGCGTCTCATAAAAATTAAAATTTTAGAACTAAAAAACAAATGTTTTTATCTCCATACATGTGATAATGTAGTTCAATAAACTTATTTCTACAAACTTACCTCTACCTATGTAATATATACATATGTGGTTAATGTGAACTCAGAATTCTGAATTTAGAATTCTGAAGAACTCGAAATTGGTCAATCATCTTCTCAAAAGGAGAAATAACAACATGAATAAAAATATGCTTACGGAGGAGTCTTTGGTCAGTAAATTTTTTTAATCCTTACACAGGGATGCGTTGAATATTATTAACCTAACTCAAAAGCTCCATCATTGCTTAGTGTGAAGAAAATAAGGGAATTACAATAAGGGACGGAAAGAGAAGCATATTGTATGTGTGTGATGAAATATCATAAATTATAAATCATAACTGCGTTTCGATCGTATTTTCAATATATTTTTGAGTCTCATATATAAACTGTATTATGATTTTCTCAGTGATTTTCTGAATTTCTATTGATCTATGATCTGGTTGGGCAATTACTGATAGAGCGATTACTGATTCTTGGACCTTCATCGACTTGGAATCGGTACAATATTTTCCTTGTACTACTAATTCATGCATATAAAAATTTTCAAGTTGCAGTAACAGAAGTGGATTATTTCGTTCTCGTGTGTGGAAATTATTTAATGTGATTTAAAATGCATGTACGTCGTGATGTGCGTCAACAACGCAGATATAAAAAATCTCGTAAAATGTTTCAAAATTCTAGTAAAACATCACACTTTTATCTTTTAAAGAAAGTTTACCGGTATAACTTAAATATTTTTTATAACAGTATTTATTTATTTGTTTGGAAATAAAACAGATATAAGCAAGTGAAGTACGAGTATAAACAAACTGTACCTATCGTACATGTTAATTTATATCCCAGCCTATTTCACACAGAAAATAATTTTGAAATGTACATAATAATAACAAAAGTAAATAAAAGAATAATTGGTCGAAGGTAAAAAAATAATAGTTCAGAGTAGTAAAAATAGTTAATAAAACATTAAAATAAGTGAGTATAAAACATATAAAGACATGTGAGACTTCATTTGCATCAGCGTCACAGAGTATTATTAACATATTTGATAGATATTAATTAAATATTGAGATGCAGGATATTATTTAAGTGAGTTCTTAAGGCACAAAATATATATGAATTAAAATATTATGAGTATTATTTTAAGTCGTCGGCAAAGAGTAAGAATGAAGTAAACTGAAAACACTGAGAAACCTCATTAATGAATAATGTGAAGAGAAAGGGTCCAAGGATGGATCCTTGTGGAACACTAGAAGTTATTTAACTCCACGAACGAAAACCGCTGTTGGTAAGGCATTGTTGTTAATAAAGCTTTCTTGAATGCCTTAATTCTGTTTTTTTTTAGTTAATAATGAACCCTGATGAAGACTCAGCTGTGAGTTGGAACTAGTTGGTGTAAACTCAATAAAGTAAGTGGTGTTATACAAATAGTTCTTAATAATAATCCATGATTTGATTTATTAGAACATTCATCAGAAGTTCACAGTCCAAGCAAATGATTATCACATATTTTTGCCACGTTTTATATTTTTTTACTTACTTCTGATGGTTGAATATCTCCTATAGGGGTCTAGCCTCTTGGATGATACTTTTTCATTTCTTTCGATCTATTGCCTTATATTCCCATCTCTCCTCTCCTAGCTTCTTCAGATCAGCCAGTACATTCTCCATGAGGCTTTGGACCTGTCCCCGGATGGTTTACTTTCACCATATTGTGTCAGACACTCTTTCCGAAATTTAATATTGATACACATTAATATTAATACTTTTTAAAAATATTTCTATATTATGTTATTATTTGTATTTTTAGTGTAGTAGTTTGTTTTCTGTATAAGGGACAACAATTAATTTGCCAGTACATGCATTCACAAGCATATTTTGAACGTATTTTTTTCGAATATTTCAGTATCGTAATACTTATAAATACGTAATAATATCGTAGATGATAGGTGGTTTTTACTGTTTTAATTTTCTGTATATTGTTTATTACATGCTGGTTTTCCAAATGTAAATAAATAAGTAGATTTTGATCACTAGGTACTATAGTATAGCCACATCGTTAATGATAATGTGCATATAGTAAACATAAAATTAAATAAAAACTCTCTTTATTAAACTAAACTATTTTATGTTCAACTTTTGATGAAATTAATGTATTTAAAACTAGCTGGTCATACCCGGCGTTACACAAGTTAAGGATTAAGTTAAAAATAAATTTGTGGGGGAAATGAAGGTTCCATTGTTTTGCAAAGCCTCTATTAAAACAATGTTTCCATTTAATCAAGGCTGGGATGGATAAGATGTTTAGGGAAGAAATATGGCCTATTTTTTCCGTTCGTTTTGTTTTTTCGGTGAAGTGGTGCAGATTTGTACAAAAAATACATCTGGGGGAGAGGATGGGTCAGATGGGAAGGGGAAATGTCGCTTATATTACCCGACTGGTCCTAAAGAATAAGTTTGCAAATTTTGAGTCCGATCGGTAGAACGGTACAGATTTGCATTTAAAATACATTAAAGGGAGGGAAAGGGTAAAGTTAAGGGGAGGAGGGAAATGTCGTCCATGTTACCCGCCGGGTCCCAAAGAATAATTTTTCAAATTTTGAGCCCAATTGATCGAATGGTACAGATTTCCATTGAAAATATATCATGGGGAGGGGTGGGGGCAAAAGGGGAGGGGGGAAACGTCACCTTTGTTACCCGACGGGTCCTAAAGCACAAGTATGCAAAATTTGAGTTGAATCGGACAAACGGTGTAGTTTGTATAGAGAAAAGACAGACAGACATTGAGTTTTATAGGTATAAGATTTATCAATATTGAAATGGTAGGTACCGGCGCCCTTTTTTATTTTTCAAATAATTTGCGCAAAGAATGTTCTTAGGTTTTCACGGCCACTCAGAATTTTCAAGTTTGTGTTTTCTGGGGTATTATGTCGTCTAATTACGACCTTTCGGTTCCGAAAGGCCGTAAAGGTCGTAATAACACGGCATCATACCCCAGTAAACACAAACTTGAAAGAATCTGTACAAAAATTCAGAACAATCGGTGAAGAACTTTCAGAGATTATCGATTTTGTACAAACGAATATTTAGGTTCATTTTTATTTTTATAGAATATACCATTTAGCCTTGATAAACAGCAAAGAGAGCAAATCTGTCCCCCTTATTCTCAGGATTGCAATAAGGCATAACAATCGTCATCAATCAGTCAGCATAACAATTGTCATAAGTTTTTACCGAGCGCTATTATGTAACATTGTACGTTTTGCAATTTTGACGTTTGACAAATATCTTGACTACTAAAGTAACAACTTTATTACCCTGAAAATAAGGTAGAAGTTGTACTTCGTATCCCTTATGCAAGGTACCTTATGAAAAATGTTCGATGAACCAAAACATTAGATAATAGCAAAGAGATTAATTACTGAGGCTTTGCTTGCAGATAACAATAGTTTTATCAATTTATAAATTTTTGAGTACCGTGTGATAAAGAATTACATTGTTTACACATAATACCCACATATATGTATCTTCTTTCTTTCTATCTTTTTGCATAGCACACGGAAAAATTTAATGGGAAATTGATTTCATTGAATAAATGTGTCATTTCCTTGCGGTTTTGTTCTGAAAGTATTTTTTTTTCAAAATAGTAAACAAAGATAAGTGTCAAAATTTAAAAATTCAGAACGCCGTAATATTTTTGATGTAGGATTATTATGTAGGTATACGTCTTTCTATTTAAGAAAGAAAATCGAATTACATAGTACCTATATATGTGTAAGCCGTGGTTAAGGGTATAAACAACAATATAACGATACAATGTGCGTTGGTTGTACGCTCGGTTTACACATTTGAATTAGATCGTCATTCATAAATGGAATGAAGTTTAGGTAAATATTTATTTTTGCTATGGAACGATACATTTTTTACAAGAATCGTGCGGCTCAATTTAAATCATCGATCATTTTTAATGATATTATTATTTATATACCATCACTAGCTGTTCGTACCCGGCGTTGCACGGGTTAAGGATTAATTTAAAAATATTTTTTTAGGGGAAACAAAGGTTCGATTCGAACGGGATAGATTTGCGCCGAAAATATATCAGGTTGTGGGGAAGGTGTAAAAGAATAGGGGGGAAACGTCATTTATGCTACCCGCCGAGTCATAATGAATAAGTTTTCAAATTTTGAGTCCGATTGGTTAAGCGGTACAAATTTGCATCAAAAATGCAAAAAAAATATCAGGATGATTGGAAGGTATAGAAGAATAGGGGGGAAATGTCGCCAATGTTACCCGCCAGGTCCTAAAGAATAACTTTCCAAATTTTGAGTCCGCACTCTAGTGTTTGGGAAATTATTAAAAAAGGAAAGAAGGCCTTCCATGCTACCGGCAAAAATTTAGCGCTATAATTAACAAATTTAATTTTAACCGTAGACATTGCTATTTACATAATAATGATTTTTATAGATTGATGTAATCCTCCAGACTCTAGTGCGAGTCGTATCTCAATTGACATGACCAGTCATTAATAATGTACGAAACTAATCAAATTAAAATTCGATTCAGGAATTTTGTTGATATAAAAAAATATACAATATTTAACATTTTTATATCTCTATAAATCTTATAATTCACATATTATCATCGTTCCGGGAGTAAATCACGCTTCTATGTATAATTTTAAATTGCATAATATATTATCATAATAATAAAACCTAACCAAACCTTACCATCCCAGCCTTGATTAATTGGAAACATTGTTTTAATTGGAGGCTTTGCAAAACAATGGAATATTTGTTTTCCTTCACAAATTTATTTCCAACTTAACCCTTAACCCGTGCAACGCCAGGTACGAACAGCTAGTACTATATACAAGTTTACCAAATTCAGTATAATGCTTGTATGGGGATCTAAGAAATTATTGTACATGCAGTTAAATTATTTTTTTCATTTATTTAACTTAAGAATAAAAAATTAAACGTTGGTACTTCCAATCTTATATAAACATTTACTTCTACTTATGAATAATATTCGCTCTTTTAATATTTTTCGATATAGCCGCTTTATAATTTTTTTTATTTTATTAAAGGCATTTTTTAATAATAATAAAGTTATTCCCAAAATACGCATTTATAGAGTACAAAAAATTATGTAGGTACCCACCGAAAAAGCTAAAAAAATTTCTAGCTTATATTTTTACGACCCCGTAAAGCTCCGTTATGTGATTTCAGTTTTTATTGATAAATGTACAGTGTACACAATATTTATAAGATAACACTGTGTACGTAGGTAGTGCAGAATAATTATTGTGAAATTGGTTGTAGAGTTTACACAGTTCTCGATACCGTTATCATTAATATTTATCACAAAAATCATTATATCATAAATACATCAGTAATTGTTTGTTGGTACAGACGCATAGATTTTATGATACGCAATCGTATTTTCGTTCGTTTTTTACGTTTTTAATTAATACTGCTTTGGTACAAATTATGTATACCCGCAGGATGCATTATCATGAACGGGTTATTTCCACTATACAAAATATTTTATGTGGCCCCTGTCTCAACAAATTGACGTCTTCAAGTTTTAATCGAAGATTTCATTTTATATTATTACTGACGGTGTATTTTATTTCTACTTTAGGTGTTTAAATTCTGCCTCCGTTTCCAATTCCAAAAATACCTGAATTTTTTAACAAATCAATTAATCCTAAACAAATTTTTAATAATTACTTAATTCATTTCATGTTAATGTGTAATAGATAATAACTCTAAATCTTCTAAATTTTAATATAAATACAGTATTGATGTCTTACTATAATTCAAATTAAGTATTATTATTTTAAAATATTTAAAAGATTTCTTGAAATCGTGGTCGAAAACAGCGGTCGCCAAACTTTTCTCTCGGACCACTAAATTCATAATTTGAAAAGCCGCGGACCACTAATAGGATTTATTGTAAAATATATTTAGAACAAAGTGATCAAAGAAGACGAAATGCACCTAGTAAATAATATAAAAATTTTAATTTTAACCAAATAATAAAATCTTTATTAAGAGCATTCTCTCACTTTTCCGATTTGAATTTCTAGGTATTTTACGTATGTTTCACAAATCATGAGCAATGCAGCTTACGAAATCGAGATGATTTCATGGAGCGCGCATTGCAGCGTTCATCCGTGCAAGTCACTTATTTTTACAGGTTGGTTTGCTGTGGATTAAAAAATGCAAATAATGTCCACGAGAAAATTTCTCTGCGAAATTTTCTCGTGGACCGCCGGTGGTCCGAGGATCGCCACTTTGGCGCCCGCTGGCCTAAAAGGCCAAAATGTTGTTTTGAGATTAGGATGCAGTTACTGAACTAACCCACGGACACGTTTCCGAGTGTCCGAGTATACTCGCTTTTGTAATATTTTTGAGAATTAATATATTCTATTTATAATATAAAATACATAATAAATTTCTGTAATAGTTTAATATATACTTAAAATAGTATATAATAAATATAAATAAGTCAATGTACCTAGACCTAATTAATTATATATTGTGTAATGTATTCACACATGCACACATAAATATCTCAGAATGTAAGCAATGACGATTTTTATTTCGTTTATTTATCTTATGTATAAAAATAATAACACATTATCAATATCATAATACTTTTTTATTTTGTATTACATCTAACGTAGTCCTAGAAAATACGCGTTATGAAAAAATCTCATTATTTTCATAGCATAATGTATTTATAAACTGATTTTTCACATTCACAATTTTATGAAACTTAAAGTGCTCATATTGAAAAAAATACCCCTTCCCACTTCATATATAAAGAAAGGTACATTTTAAGCAGCCGAACATTCCAATTTTATATTATGGTAACAGAATCGATGTATGCACTGCATTAAGAAATGTAAGATAGGTACTTATATTATATGATTACGGATTTTCTATCTGAAGATAAAAATAAGATAGGTAATGGTTGGCCAATATATGTATTTATATCCAAAAATTATCTAAATTATCACAATATTCAGTGTAGAAATTCCATTCACCGACGTTGTTTATAAAAACAAAGGCGTGCGGGTACCGTCTACGAGTTGCGCTTTACTTGGAGCTTGTCTAATATTATTAATTACGGGAAGAGCGTAAAGTTCTTCCCGGAATGTGGAACCGGTTGAGAGCTTTTCGCGAAGCGGGAGGGGGGAGGAACTTGCGAGGCTGGCCGCGGCAGTACCGCCGCCGCCGCCGCCGCGCGCCGCCAGCGCACGTGTTCCGCTGCCGCCCTCGAGGCTCCTCTGTCCGTCCGACGGACACTTCCCCCGCGGAGTCCCTCAGCAGCGGACGTCACGCCGTAAAAATAATAAAAAACACAACATAGCGAACAAATAAACTAAAGTGAAATCTATTTGTAACATTGAATGGTTTAATTTTTTTTTAGTTTAGTTGCGAGTACAGGAACTGCATTTCCTACTTTCTGCAAGTAAGCGAAGCGGTGTGTAATCCTGACGTGCCGGAATTTTGTAAACAAAAGTGTATCCGACTTTAGTATCGAAATATTCTGTGGTGATCCATGACACGAGAATTAAAATATGTGATAAATGCAGAACTGTGTTTATATATATTAAAAAAAATGTATTTGATAAATCATATCGTGGACGTCAAAATTTTGAAAATGTGCGTGTTTTTATTTGTACTTCTAGTATTAATTCCGTATAGTCAATGTGATAATCAAACTACTAGTAGCAATGTTTTCACGAATGACAACATAGCTTTGAGGAAGTTGGATAAATTGGACACCATTCGAAAATGCTGTCCCCTGGATGAAGGACTCATTCGCATCAACTCGAGTACTAGCGAATATGAGTACGAATGTATCGGGCCAATTCAGGACTCCAGAACGTACACATTCAATGTTTCTCTGGAGATCCCGGTGTTGCCCCTGCAAATTTTCAACGCCGATTCGCCGGTGGCTAATGGTTTTCCTAAAGGTTGCGGAAAAACATTTTTTGAAAACCCATTGTTTTCAGTCATAAGTATGCCGGACGAGTACTGCGTCGATAAAATAATTGGAGAAATGATGGGTTTCTCCGAAGAGTCTAGGGATGGTCAAGTAGTGGTATTATCGTGCAACCGTAGTAAAGTTTTTCCACGATCATCCGAGGTCCCTACCCTTCGTACCGTAGTGAAATGCTGCGTCGGAAATAAAATTTACGATGCTGACAACCACACGTGTGTCGACAGCCCTTCCTCAGAAGCGGAAGATACGCATATAAATAAATGGATCGGATTATTAAAGATATTTTTTAATCAAGAAGTAGCTCTCTTGGACGTGAAATACTGGACGTCTTCGTGCTTGAGTCCCAATGTGGTTTTAGAGTACAGCAGCGATTTGTATGACTTGAAAAAAGTTCTGGATTTTGGAACTGGTAATTCGTGCTTTGACATGTCCACGAAGGGCTCCACGATAGTCCGGGCCTGCAGACCTAGGTGCGAGGGCGGGCCCTGCGTCACCAAGTGCTGTCCCGAGGGCCAGGTGTTCATGCACCCCAACAATTCCTGCAGCAAGAGACCCGCCTGCGCTGCCAACCCTAACTGGGGGTTCTCTCCCACTTTTTACGATATTTCCAACACGCTTGCCCCCTTTCCAGTGGAAAATCCAGGTAATGCATAATAAATAGGTAATTTGTTGCACTTCAAATCTTGTTTCGATAAATCAATATTTTCCGTAACCGGTTTACAAACCACAATCTTTTATTTACTTTAAGAATTCCAATACGAACATAAATAGCCGGCGTGGCATTCATATTATTATTCGTAATTTTAATTATTTGGTTTTCCCCACAATGAATGAATATTTTATTTATGCGAGTATATTATTATTATTTTTATCTTTAACTTTATTTTCATGTAGTGATTAAATATTTCGTAGGTAGGTCAATCTGTACATTTTTATCAAAAAACTAGATAGTTCCATTCTTCATGTAGTTAATTACAAGAACCCCTTTGAAACAGTGTCTGTCTTTTTAATATTTTCAGCGCCGATATCTGATTGGTTGTATAATGTTAAACGGAATATCATAAATTAATTTAAGCAATTGATATTATTTGTTTAAATCTAATTCAAATTTTTAACCACATATCTCTTTGCACCATAAAAAAATTGATAAAAAATGATTCAACTTAGATACACTGAATCTGGAAATTTCTCTTCATTCACTTTTATCAGAAATTGATTATCTACATATGTGTAGTTTAAATGCATACGCTAACATTTAATACATTTATAATATTGCTTCAGTCCATGTAGATGTAGGATATTCAGAAACTTGATGCGTCATGTTTTCTCTCATAATATTATATTCTAAAAATAAATTTTTGCGTATGAAAAATTTTGGTTTAATATTAGATGAATTGGAATAATTTGTTGCATACTTATATTTCAATATGCATTAATACTTATATTTTAAATTTTCCCAGTAATGCTCAAAAATTAATTGTCGTCATCATGGGTCGCAATCTTGCACCTTTCTTCCAGTTCATCACCCTGAGGCCCCAGTGCACTATCACACCATCTAATTAATATTCACCAAAGCGCTGCGGATAAATTTTCAAAAATCAGTTCTTTTCAGATACCAAATTTATACATCGCTATAATCTGTTGTTTCTTCCAAGAACAGTTAGATTGGATTCTTATTGAGTTTCTAAAGACATGCAATCCATCTCAATATTTTCAAAATATGTTGTGATTATTTGATAACCTTGTTGGAAAATCGGTAAGGCGCTCGGCCCTTGACAGAGAAGTCAAATAATCGATTCGCATCACGGAAGACTAGCAGTGTTATTATTCATTGAATGTTTAAAAATAATGCTTATCAGTTTTTTTTTAATATTTGTCTCTTTGACTGGCGGGAAATTATTTCAGATTCTAAATAAGATGCATCTCAAATCTAAACACTAAACTTTAAACTCAAAAATTAAACATTCACACGAAGCACACAATTGGCTGTATTCTGAACTTAGAAATATTTATTTGCTAAAACGTAAACAAATGTTGAGTTATTCACAATTATGAATAATGAGCTTTCTAAATGATTGAATTCATTAATTTGAAACCTGTCAAACTTAAAACGTCAAAATTGGCGGCTTTACAATGTTATACAAAACTGTCAAGATAAAGAAATAGCAATATTGTTTAGTTGAGAATAGGGCCAATATTGTGGTGAGAAATAATGTATTTTTAAAATAAAATAACACTTTCACACAAGTGGTTTCAAACAAAGTGTTATTTTATTTCAAAAACTAAACTTTGTTGTGGGGTATAAAAGCAAAGGCAGCACTATTCAAATAATAATGAATGCATTCATCGAGGATTACTAATTTATAATGTACTGAAGAGATTTTATAGGAAACACATTCAAAACGAAGCGTGATTTTGGAAGAAATAGATACATAAAATCATGAACTCAGTACATTTTAAACTAGTAATCCTCGGTGACTGCATTACGTTTTTTTTTTTAATTTTTTGGATGTTGCTGCCTTTGCTTTTGTATCCCACATATATCGAGATGCAGCTAAAAAATTCATCTACAATACGTATATAAAGTATATCTAAATTATGATATTGTCGCTTTTTTGCAATTTTCAGTACCTTGCTTTACTTTTTACTGAATACTTTTGTGATGGATGATAACTCACGAGGTGACCATGAATGTCTTCACGGTCGGTCTACCGGCTTCTGAGTGCAGTTAGTACCCAGACCACAAAGTGTACAAAAAAGTGTTGATGTCGGTATTGACGAGGCGCAGGACAATAACATAAATCTCAAATTATTTTATTTTTGTAAATAAGTCAAGCAATCAGGTCAGCATGCCTTTGTCGGTTTTCAGGAAAACAGAGTTTTATGTTTAGTTAGGTAAGTAAAACAATTAAACTATATAAATACAGATGTTGGCATTCGGTCTTCTAAGATTGTGTTTTTGTTTTGAGAATGAGGTCGACCCAGTAGCATAGTAATAAATTAATGGGCCCCCGGACTAAATTCCTATATCGACAACACTCGATTTTTTTTTATTGACAATAATTACTTGAGAGTTAAAATGCCTCTCTACAAAGGCAAATGGTCGAGAATGGAATGCGGTAACTACAGGGCAATCGGTCTTTTGAGCTCGGTTGGCAAACTTTATGGAAGAATTTTGGTAGAAAGAGTAAGGTCGGTGACGAAAGAAAAGGTATGGGACGTGCAAGGGGCTTTTGTAGGTGGAAGAGGATGTATGGATCAGATCTTCTTTCTACGAGTGTTGACTGAAAAGTTTTTAGCGAAAAACCAAAAACTTTTCTGTGCATTTGTAGATCTGCAAAAGGCTTATGATAGAGTTATAAAAGGAAGGTTATGGAAGGTACTCTCTGGTTACAGGGTGAATAGTAAACTTATACACGAAATTTCATCCCTTTATGAAGGAAGTACTGCATGTGTAAGAATCAATGGATCATTCACACCATGGTTCGATATTATAAAAGGTGTCAAACGGGGTTGCGTAATGTCTCCATGGCTGTTCAACTTGTATATCGATAATTGTATGAAAGAACTGGAATGTATGAATGTAGGAGCGAAAATGAGTGATTTGATTGTATGCTGTTTACTATACGCGGATGATGCAATATTAATGGCAAATAGCGAACAGGACTTAGAGTCTAGTAAGCAGGATGTATGATGTATGCAAGGAAAGTGACCTTATTATGAACGTAACGTTCATATTTATTAAAGACGTAAGTCAAAAGTGATGGGATTCGAGAAAGAGAAAAGTAAGACAACGTGTGAAATTCTAGTAGGTATTGAATGTTTGTAACAGGTAAATAAGTTTGTATACTTGGGAAGTATGATCTATAGAAGAGGGAATGTTGAGAAAAAACAAAACGAGGCAAAACTAGCGTTACATAATGGAATCCTGGTACCAACACTTATGTATGGAAGCGAAGCCTGGAGCTGGCAGAAGAGGAACGAACGTAGATTGAATGCAGTGGAGATTAGATCCCTCAGATGTGCTTGTGTGCAAGAGACAAGCATGCATGCAGTGCATGTTTGTCTCCGACTAGATTAACACGCATGTGATAAATATTGGTGAAAGTTTAACAATACTATGGTTGTGGTTAGTGTTGTGAATATGTTAGTGTGGTGTTGGTCCTGACGAAGAGACGGATACGTCTCGAAACGGGTAGTGGTTCTTACTAAGTTAACTAACATTCTGTTAAAAGGGGTATATTTTAGTACTGAAACAAACCCCGAAGCGGAACACCTAAAATTGTCAACGAAGATCGAATTGTTGCAGGAATGGATACCAGTCCAGAAATGGTTAAAATCTTGTAAGATAATTCATGAATTAATTAAGAAATTCGGTAAAAAACCAAGGTACCTACCTAACTACTGCAAAAAACCGTCAATATCATAAATTGGATAATCTACTTTTATATAATGTAATTGACATTATTTGCTACATTTTAATATATGAACACTACAAAGTTAAGTTTATGAGTTTGGTGTTTATTTTTGAGATGGATATTGTTAACTGTATTATTGTTATAACTGATTTAGGTATACACTTTTCAAAAATTTGATAATGTGTGGATGTTCTTACGATGGAATTTTTTAATTTAATTAGTGGTTATATTGTGTAAAGTGTAAAGTGATCACTCAAGCCAGCTCATACAGGTTACTAGTCCTTGGGCCACCCTATAAATATTTATATACACGTTAACAGAATGTTAGTAAACTTAATAAAAACCACTTCCAGATTTACCGTCTACCGGTTTCGAGACGTACCCGTCTCTTCGTCAGGACCAACACTACAATACTACATTCACAACACTATACACCCCAACCATAGTATTGTCAAACTATCACCATTATTGTTCACACGCGTGTTAATCTTGTCTAACAGTCTAGATTAACACGCATGTGAACAATAGTGGTGATAGTTTGACAATACTATGGTTGGGGTGTATAGTGTTGTGAATGTAGTAGTGTAGTGTTGGTCCTGACGAAGAAACGAGTACGTCTCGAAACCGGTAGATCGTAAATCTGGAAGTGGTTTTTACTAAGTTTACTAACATTCTGTTATTATGTCTAACCACAAAATTAATGCTTTAAATATTAATAATATTAATAATATTAATAATATTAATAATATTAATAATATTAATAATATTAATAATATTATATACACGTTTCCCATATAAATAGCTTCCTTTTGTGAGACTTGTATAATATATCTTAATTAATTCAAGAATTAGCTAACAAGACTGGATTCATATGGTCCGATATAGATATATTAGAAAGTAGGTATAAGATATATTAAAAAATCGGGAAAAAATCAAATAAGAACAAAGCGGTATGCGTACAGTCGTGCGACTATTTGGCCGCGCAGGAAACAAAATCATCTTTTTGTGTTGTAAAGTAACTTGAAAAGAGATGTGGGTATTGTGTGATAGTAAGAGATGCAAAAAGCATTGGCTATCAAAGAAGCAGGTAGTGAGTAGGTATAATCCCAAAACCCCGGCCTTACCTTAAAAATGGTCCAATTGTTTGGTTGTTTGAACATTCGTGGGATATTTTGAATTTCTCAAACCAGGTGAAAAAATGGCAGATAAGTATTGTTGTTTTTGTTAATGAGCAATGAGTATTTTCTTATCCCGAGACCATCAAAATTGAAACCTGAATTTCCGGGATTGCAATTTTGGCTAGGGATTGGATTCATTAGTTATGACATAGGAAATGCATACAAAAATCAGAGGAAACTACTTTCATATTTACAATGTTTTAACGAAAACAAGAGTTTCTGGTTTGTCTTCTGTTAGAGAGGGTAATTTTTTCGCTCGAGCGCACATCGAATGATAAAATAATTCCTAAAAAAAACTTTTTCTAGTCGCTGTCTAGTATTTTACTGTGGATTTAATAGTCAGGCGTCCAGATAATGCCACGGTAGATTTTCCAGTCTACTGCGGAAAATAGAATTAGATAGTGATGTTGTGAAACGACTTTGTAAACCCAACTATGTACCTAACTTACCAACAAAATTATTGCATTTAAATCTAACCTGAGATGTGTATTATTACATTCAAATCTGAGGTCTACATTGAAGTTCATCCCTGGATCTTTAGTTGGCTCTACGAAAAAGGAAGAAATTACCCCGTATTCCTCATAAAAGTCTAGACATAATAAGAAAAATTTATAACATAAGTGTATCTAAGGATAACACATACTTACCTTTTTTTGAACTAAATAAGAACTCTGCTAAAATACAGTAAAATAATAGTGTAGCAGGCAGGGCACCGAGTGTAGTGTTTACTTTACTTTCTCAAAACACTGAAATATGCAAAAATTAAGTAAAAAATTATGATGGTACATGGTACGTACTGCTAAGGATATAAGTCATTCTAATTGTTTGTTAAGAAATATATAATCAATTCTGACATGTACAGTATAATTATTCGGTTTTGCACTTGGAAATCTGGAAAAGTTTTAGTACGTCTACAGCTATAATACAAAAAAAACGTCTATAAAAAGGAAAGCTCCGAGCAACGTTATTATTTAAATCACAACAATTATTATGCTCAAAATAAATTTTACATAGATTTCATTAGAAATTATAGATAGATTTAGATAAATAACTTTAGATAGATTTCGATAGAACCTGTTGCTGGGGACTCATGACGCAATTTTCGTAAAATTTCCACCACATTGATTGATTTTTGGACGTATACTTAGGTATTTTAAAATATTAAGAGTTTGTGGATATGTTATTGTAATATTTTTACTTTACTTTTCTGAAGAATGAATCTGTTGGTTGGATCTGATAGAAAATTGATATCGGTTAATTTCGTTATTCGAGTTTAATTGCATTATATATATATATAT
>JADDOH010013385.1:0-13865 GCA_016648135.1 Agrypnia vestita | reverse complement strand
ATGATATTAAATTTTGTCGGTTATATTTTACGTAACTATTCAGTTGTGATTAATTATATTGTGTTAATACTTGAAGATGTTATGTAATTGTTTGTTATGGTTATTACTATGAAACGGGTTAAAATTTATAATGTAGGTAATCTAAGTACCATTGTGAAGACGGGCCATAATGTCGAATGAAATTTTTTTCAAAAGATCTCATTTATTTTGTTCCTATGTTTTTTGATTTTATTTATGGTTCGATTAGTTATAATTAAAGCACTGATTTATGTTACAAGTTATGTTATAGTGTGATTTTTCTATAACATTAAGAAAATAAAGAATTTTTAATTAACCAATCACATTTACATTTTATTCCTACAATATTAAATAATAAATTTTATTTTTATAGGTCATTTAGGGACGGGTCAATGTCCCTAATACAGGGTGAACACATATGTTTTGAAGTCGATTGCTTTCGGTTCCTTTATATTCATAGGTCAATTCATTATAAATCATTATAAATCCATGAAATTATAAACATAATAATTTATAAGTTTAAGAACATAGTATACATAGTTTCGAAATACAGACCTCAAAAATAGCCTTGTATGTGAGGAACATAAAGCCGATTTTTTTTTATTATAATATATTTATTTAATCAAAGTATGTACCATTGCTATCTATGCACTTTTTCCATCTCATAGCTAGTTCATCGATCCCTTTACTAAAAAAAACCATTCGGAGGGGAATCAATAAAATCTTTGAAGGCGGTTTGGACTGCCCCATCGGAGTTGAATTTTTTCCTTTGCAAGAAGTTATCCAAATTTCGAAAAAAATGGTAATCTGTTGGGGCAAGGTCCGGAGAGTACGGTGGATGTCTTAGACATTCCAATTGCAGCTCCTCTAATTTGGTAGCCGTCTGTTGTGCAGTGTGTGGTCTAGCGTTATCATGAAGCAGCAGTGGCCTAGAGCGATTAACCAGCCTCGGTTGTTTAGCAGCTAGCTTTTCCATCATGGTTGCAGTTGCTGACAATAGACATCTGCCGTAATCGTCTGGCCAGATTTAAGAATAGGTGTAGTTTGAACGACAACAGCACTAGTATTCCACAAACGCTACCAACAAGTAAACTTTTTTTTGGAGTCAAATTTCGCTTGGGGCATGGTTTGGGCTGGTTCGGCAGGGTTCAAGCCATTGCCGATGAGGCGCATTGACGATTAGCGTACAGGACTCCACTTTTCAAATCTCAGGTAATGAATTGCGATTAAAATCCCGTCATAGTGGCCGGTTGAGTAATGCACCGCAGCAGTCGAACGCGCGTTGTTGATTTGTTCACTCAATTCGGAAGTGGTACCCACCTTCAAGCTTTTTGAACTTACTACCAATTAAGCTTCAAGTGAGATTTAAAACAGTTTATTCACTACACCGCAAGCCTGCAGTAACTCGGAATGGGTTGCGTGGATCCGCTTCACAAATAGCTCATTACTAATTATAACAACTTGAGTCCTCAGGAAGTACACGAGCTTGTTCTGCAGGTCGAAAGTTACCAGAACAAAACTTGGAACAAAAAAGCACTGTTTTTCGTTGTTGCGGCACTCATCAACCATAAAATCTTAATCCTTCGAGCGTTTCTGCAGCACTGGTGCCACGGTGGAACTCGTACTCGTAAATAACGCGATATTTCAAGTTTTTCATTTTGTAAACTGAGTGACGCAAAGAAAAAAACAATTGAGGAAAAAACAAACAAACAAAAACAAAGCCAATTTCATATGTAAGGACCTAATATTTATGTTACGTGTCTGGTGGCGTGGAGCACATCTAGTACCTACCTGGCAGGGAACACATAAAACAGGACCTAGCAATCGCCTTACATAAACTGAAGAGATGCTAGACATCAAAGGATATATTGTCACGAAACGTGGCTTTGTGAAATGAAACACTAAGACAAATTAAAGTTTTTATTAATTTACCAAAAGGTCAATGGACGTGGATTTCACTTGAACACATTCTTTAATTCACACTATTTTGCAATTTACCACTTGTCTGTGTAACACTCTTTTAAAACTTATTATAATATTCCCACACAGGTTCGCAGAGAATTCACATCAATACGCATGTAAATGGTTGCACATATTTTTTAAGCGCTAAATAGGTACCCCGCTTAATTTATTTACACTGGTCGCACACTGAATCGCTGTTGGGTATCCATGTCGCGCGTCAAACGTCAAAACAATCTACTTCTCCGCGCGGCTCTGGCTTCGCCTTTTACTTAAAACGTGTTGGTTTTTCGAATCTTCGAAACTATTCTGTACATTACTATATTTTCAACTTTTCCAGTGTTTTCAAAATTGTCCCATAACAACATAAATAATATTAAACTGCACATTAGTAATTGCGAAAATAATGTTGATTGTAATTGTCCCAGTATAGGAAATTGCAAGTCCATCAAGTATCTAGGAATAATTATTGACAGACACATGAGATGGGAGGAACACATAGATGGATTGGCAAAAAGACTAAGAAAGCAGATCTATATCTTTAAAGTACTTAGAAATATTTTAAATATAGAAAAGCTGAAATCTGTTTACTATGCCTTGTGTCAATCCATCTTAGTTATGGTATTGAAAGTTGGGGGAGTGCATCTATTATACACTTGCATCAGGTAAATATAGCTCAGAAGGCCATACTTAGAGTAATTCACCATCGTGACTTTATGTATCCTTCTGAACATCTATTTAGACAATTTAAGGTTCTGGATGTTAGACAATTATACATACAGAAAATTCTAACAACATTCCATAAAAATATAAACAATCTGCAAATTATGCCTGAAAGACCGCATCTAACTAGAGAAAAATATAATAAAACGGTCCCTAAAATGAAAACAACTTTTGGTCAAAGACTATTCAGTTTCCAAGCTCCTAGAATATATAACCTAATTAAAATATTCAACCTAGTTAAAATATTCAAACCAGCAGTGATACCAAAAAATTCAGAGTAAACCTATTTAATATTCTTTTCAATATGGGTAGAGAAAACACTGAATACGCTGAAAAGAAATTAATGGAAATTATAAAATAAAACTCTTTAGTAAAATGAGTATTATCATTATATTTTTTTTCTCTTCCTCTTGTCTTAAATATTTATAAATTTTTTATCTTATTTGGAAAACTACTGTTAGACTAATGTATTAATTTATATAATGTATTTATCTAATTTAACTTTTTATTGTATTAATTTAATTAAAATATTTGTATTATATTAATCTAATTAAAAAATTTATAATGTACTAATTTACTTGAACTCTAAATTATTAATTAATTATATATACTAATGAGTACCTATAGTCGAATATTGTATTTTAAAATGAAATATAATGTCATAAATCAGGCCAACCTATTTGTGTAGTTACATATTTTATTATATGATTGTATGATAAATTGTTATTGTATAATTATATTTGTAATGTAATTTAATGTAATGGTATGTTAAAGAAAAAAAAAAAGAAATACAAATTCGACAAAGCAGTGACAACTATTTCATGTCCGCCATTAAGTTTTCGTTGACCACCCAAAATCGGAAAATTAAATATTGCACGAAAAAATGAATTTTCAAATACTTGCAATGGTCAAATATTCCTAACCAACGATCAAATAGCCCATTTTTTCAAAACTCTATTTTTGGAATATTCAAATTTCTCGTTAACCATTACTTGTGATCAAACAACCGGCTCTTAAATATGAAAATTTTCTAAAATAATCTCAGTAAAATATTTGTTTTTTAATAAGAAAAATATGATTTTGTGGGGACATTATTATATATTTAATAAAAACTTACTTTTTGTCAGGATACAGTGTATACGTACACATTGTGTCCTAATGAAGGAACCATTGGCACCGAAACGTGTTGGTATTTTCAACAAATAAGTGGTGGAAACAAATAAAATATATTTTTATTTTAATATCTAATTTTAAAAATATTTATATTTTTCATCTTTTAGCCTCTCTTTACAATAAAAAAAATGTATCAGTGGACTGCCTTTAATCAAATAAAATAAAATGTCAATAATTTTATGAATTCTCGCTTGCACATATTTATGCCTAGTACTTTTATTTTCCAAAAGCATGTCGACTCAAACTCCAGACCTTCGGAACATAATTGTATAAGTTCTTTTCATACTGCGTATTTTATTTATGTTCAACACTCATCGGCAACTTTGCGCAAATCGCAGACAAATTCGATTAAGCCACCCTAGCTACTAACGTTTTAAGGCTGATTTATATGCAAATATATTTTTACGGATTCACGGGAAGATGCTGCCTACTCGGCAGTCGTCACGGGCGCGCGGCCGCTGGATGGTGTCGATTATTTTCAAGGTCTGCCGAGTCCTCTCGATACGATCGTCTGATCAGCAACGCAGGATAATTAGTCGTCTGCCAACGAGTCAGTCTTCCATGATACCTCCGCAAGTGCATTAAATCGGTTTGCATGTATATATAAAAAAAATACGACTGAACAGTTGATATAAATAGAAATTTGTATTTAATACAGAGCGGCTCAAAACAGCATCATACATACATATCACAAATAAAGAAAAATTAAATATTGTGCTACACACGCAACTGCGTTATATTTTTCTCACGACTATTTTCGAGAGGTGAACTCCTATCATCTTCCTCATCAACATCGATCTCATCAACATGTCTGCAATGTTTGGTTTGTTTAAATATTTTAAATAAGCCTTTTACCTTTTATTTATTAAAAGCACTGTGTAGGGTACGATGCTTTAAATAGTGTCAATATAGACAAGGCATTTTAAATTAAGCGCAATTACTAAGTAACTTTAAAAAAGTGTTTTTCTGCGAATGATAAAAACGCCGTTCGCTTTCATCCCCCGTAAGATTGCAACTAATTTTTTTTTGGTCTTATGGTTTGGTGGGTACAGATATAAAAATGTGTAGGGAAAAATATATAAATTTTTTACTTATTTTACTATTGCTGTAATAATACGATTTATAAAAATAAAAAAAAATCAGTTTCGGTTAGTTAATATAACACATCGTACCTATATTAACTAATATTTGACATTAAAATGTTTCACATTTTACATGTTTTACGTTTTCTAAAATTTTTTACTACATTATATATTTACTTACTAGCTGTGCCCGCCGCCAAACTCGCATGTTTTCGATGTGACACCAAGAACTATCCACCACCATAACCACCGGTGGATGATTGTGGCTGGTTGTGGAGAAAACTTGGCGGGTAGGGAAACACGGGATTCTTTATATATATATATATATATATGTTAATATTAAGATTTTCGCGGGTAAAAGATGAAGGATTATTTTCTAGGATAACCCGCGTATTGTAGTCTTGAGAAAGACTGTTATATTGTACCCAACGTTTCGGATAGAGAGCACTGGCCATTTTCAAAGGGATTTTTGGGCCTTGTATTTCGAGTTCCGTTTTGAATTGATGGCAAGCACACCCGTTCACTCCAGAAGTCGAGATCCAAGTGAAGCCTAATGCGAGGCTAATTGCTGAATTTACTTTGTGACCTGGTAATTCTTCTATTATTGTTGGAAATTCCGTTATTGTTAGTTATATTAATATGTTCATTTACTGCGTCTGTACTTGGAATCGGGTTATTAGGGGCTGATTTTGAAAAGATTTTACAGTCGTTAAGAATGGATTTCCAAGTATAAGGAATTCGGATCGCGTCGTCGCGGCAATTCATGTTATTTTTATTTTTATGTATTCTATTCTATTGCTTCCCTGTATATTCTGCATGTTTCGTTATTAATATTTGCGATGGTTGAGGCATTATTAAAATCTTCGTAAGGAGTATGTACTTTATACTTTATACTATACTTCCGTAAGGACATGATGAACTAAGGATGAGGTGAGTTATTTATTTTTAACATCAACTTTATGCTCAGACACGCGGCAGGATATTTTTCTTTTAGACCGGCCGATATAACACTTATCACACTTCGCACAAGGTATTTGATAAACGCCGTGAGATTCTAAAGGTATGTTGTCTTTGGGACTTCTTAGCAATGAATTTATTTTATTATTTGTTCGGAAAATTGTTTTAATATTGTTTTTGCGTAGTAAGCGACTGATTTTATCGGTAGTGCCTTTTATGTACGGAAGAAAAGCTAGCGACTTTGGGGGTTCAGTTGTAACTTTAGTATCTGTATTCGCGTATTGTATTCGCGGTTGATGGCTTTCTTAATAATTGATTTAGAGTATCCGTTGCACACAAGGGCTGTTGTTAGTTTATTCAGCTCGTCTTTAATATGGTCTTTATCTGATAATCTTATTGACCTAGTGACTAACGTATTTACTACGAATGACATTTACGCGGGGTGGTGATTTGATTCTGCATTGAGGTACCGATTTGTACGAGTGGGCTTTCTATATACGGTGTGGCCGAGATTGCCATCTTCTTTTCTTACAACGAGTACGTTTAAAAACGGCAAGCTATTATTTTGTTCTATTTCCATAGTAAATTTAATATCATTATGGACGTTATTCAAAAAATTTTAAAAATTGTTCGATTCTTCTATACCGTGGGGCCACACAACAAAAGTATCATCGACGTATCGATACCAAACGAGCGGTTTTAATTTCGCGTTTTTAAGGGCATCTGTTTCGAAAAATGTCATGAATAGATTCGCGATGACCGGACTAAGTGGGGAACCCATCGGAGCGCCTTCAGTTTGTCAGTACATATTATCATAAAAATGAACGAAATTTTATCCGATCCGATATATAAACTAATTAAAAACGATCCTACAACTTATCTCGAGAAAACTACAAAATCTAAAATACTAGCTAGTAAAATCGACCCTGACATCAAAAAAGAGCTGATTTCTAGAGAAAAATCGTCGCGTTGCCCTAAAATGTACGGACTACCAAAAATTACACCATCAACGTAAATATCATCGTGACCACCGCTACAGTTACGTATGGCACCACACATAGAGGAAGCGATCCGACGACGGACAAGATGACCTGCAGCGGCACCACTACATGGATTTTCGTGGACCACCTGCCTGCGGCAGGTACCCCACTAGGGGGGGGAGTGATGTGGTGTCGTGATACGCTCACGCACACAAAAGGAACGGCAACATCATACATGCTGACGCCGAGTACCGTGAGTCATTACTCCCCGTGAACAGCGGTCACGAAGGAAGCCGAATTGTCAAACAAACAACTTTGTAAGCGCGGGCGACGAACGCAAACAAAGAGAAATCCAAAGGGGATGGGTTCAAAACCCTGAAATGCAGAGGCAGCAAAATGGAGACAAAACATCGGCGCACGGGCTGCGGCCTCACGCCACACAAAAACACCAGGAGCTCATTGTTCTAGATCACTATATAAGCCGGCGCCTGCAGAGCCGATTATCTCACTTTGACATGAACCGCTTATACGGTGGAAGATCTCGCCATTCAACGGCTCATTATTGTGTAACTGTAATTACTATACTTGTCACTTTGTCATTATTAAATCTCAATAAATGCTATTGAAACACCGCGGCTTTATCCTCATCAGCCTTCCCACAGCGGTATTAATTTTTATAGTCGCATCGTTAGCAAAAACATTCATTTGAAAATTTCTTTTAGAACACAATTTGCGATATCTTTTATGTACTATTATATATTATGTCTTACAAAACTGTCATGTTCCTAATATGCACTTAACAAGTTTTGTTGTTGAGCATTTTTTTGCACATGTAAGATTTGGTGTGCACATATCGGAATATGACAACCGCGTGGCGAATTGTTTGCGATGCATAAGTTTGAGGTTTTTATGTGAGAAAACTTCTCAAAAATATTGTGAATTGTTTCAAAATCAAAGAAAATACCTACAGGCATTGACGTATTATAGTACAGACACGTTATTCCTATGAAGCAAATTAATATTGTATTGAAAGAGACAACAAATTTCGGGACACTTATTTCACAAACGCTCTGCGCGTAGACAGAAAAATCAGGTAATTTGAAGTCACGGTGACTAAAATAACATACTCATTTTTACAATGTGTACGATACTCTGTTCCTTTTTCCGTCGTGTAGCGTCGTGCCCGATCACAAAGAAGGTCCGAAGGAATGCAAGTAAGGCAATTACCTTACTTTTGAGTTGCCAAGATTTCACACTTGTAACGCATCTACAGTTTATTTCAATTTCAATTTATTTATTTATTATATCATTGCCTACAGGTAAGTGAATTTAAACATGAAAAATAAGTTCTTTGCGTTATGTTTTGTATATTTTCAATTTATGGAATCTAGCTAAACGTTTACATAACCTAAAAATGTTAACAACTTTTTGCGTAATATAATATCGCTTAAGCCCGTTTTGCGTTTATTAATTACATAACCTAAAAATGTTAACAACTTTTGCACAATATAATAATGCTTAAGCTCGGCTATTTTTGTATTGTTTTCAAATTGACTGCACTAAAAACTAATAAAATGATGTGTCGTAGAGGAAAATTGTTGGTGGAGTTATTTACTGGAAATGTTTCTGTTGAAAAGTCGGAGTAGGGTAGTGCAGATATATTTATTTCTAATGTATGTGATCCAACAAGTAATGGACATCCGAGACAGGACTATTCCTATTCTTCAAATTTTTCAGAGACATGTTCAACTAATTTGGACACTACACTGTTACCACCAACTCAGTCCAGACCTACTGCTGTTGTTACTCAGTGTAGTCCAATGGAAAGTGACGATATCTTGTTTTTTAATTTTTCTGAATTAAGTAATGTGAACACTACAATATCATCTCTAATTCAGCCCAGTCTTACTACTGTTGAATGTAGCTCAATGCAAAGTGATACTTTGTCTCCCGATTAACCACTGCCTAGTATCGAAACAGAACAGGCGTCAGCAACAGTTAGCCAGAAAAATGATAATGCAGATAATTATGTTTTAGACGAAATCACTGGATTATTTGTAACTAAAGTAAATCCTATTGACATATACAGATAATTTTACTTCTAATTTTATATTGGATGATCAAACAGGTGAATTGATTGATTTGGATCATAATGTAAATGAATCTTATGACTATATAATATAATGGCACAAGCTCGTCCAAGCAAGCCGTATATAATTCACCACTTAGATTTCGCATATTTTTTTAATATGAAAAGATACGTTGATTGGATTCGATAAGACCAGGCAAAAGAACTGGAGATCCTGAAGTAACTGATATCAGAGGACTACTATACAAAAATGGACAATTTTTTTATAAATTGCGTCAGCCACACAATTGGCACAATTGGCAATTGTTACCGCAAAGGCTTCGTGTTATTAACGAAAATCTTGCAAGTCTTTACAGTGAACCTAAAAATATTGAAAAAGCTATATTTGAAAGCTTTACAGTATTTGAAAAAATATATGCACAGGGACTGCCATTACTTTTATGACGGTTTTCAACATGATTAATGCATTATCTTTTTTCAGACTTAGAAATTTCAGTTTTTTTTTTTATATTTTTTGTTACTTAGTATTAAGAGATATCTATTTTAGAGGCATTTTTGTTTCAGTATTAAGAGACGTTGATTTTAGAAGTAAGTGCATATTTTTATTTTGTTTTTGAGAAATATATTGATTGTTTCAAAGTTAGTAACTGTATATTAATATAAATGATCTAGATTTACAATAATAAGACTTATCTCGTGTCCTGCATATTTCATAATTATTTTATATAATAGGGACTTACATGGAGGTAGACTACCAAACTATGATATTAAATTTTGTCGGTTATATTTTACGTAACTATTCAGTTGTGATTAATTATATTGTGTTAATACTTGAAGATGTTATGTAATTGTTTGTTATGGTTATTACTATGAAACGGGTTAAAATTTATAATGTAGGTAATCTAAGTACCATTGTGAAGACGGGCCATAATGTCGAATGAAATTTTTTTCAAAAGATCTCATTTATTTTGTTCCTATGTTTTTTGATTTTATTTATGGTTCGATTAGTTATAATTAAAGCACTGATTTATGTTACAAGTTATGTTATAGTGTGATTTTTCTATAACATTAAGAAAATAAAGAATTTTTAATTAACCAATCACATTTACATTTTATTCCTACAATATTAAATAATAAATTTTATTTTTATAGGTCATTTAGGGACGGGTCAATGTCCCTAATACAGGGTGAACACATATGTTTTGAAGTCGATTGCTTTCGGTTCCTTTATATTCATAGGTCAATTCATTATAAATCATTATAAATCCATGAAATTATAAACATAATAATTTATAAGTTTAAGAACATAGTATACATAGTTTCGAAATACAGACCTCAAAAATAGCCTTGTATGTGAGGAACATAAAGCCGATTTTTTTTTATTATAATATATTTATTTAATCAAAGTATGTACCATTGCTATCTATGCACTTTTTCCATCTCATAGCTAGTTCATCGATCCCTTTACTAAAAAAAACCATTCGGAGGGGAATCAATAAAATCTTTGAAGGCGGTTTGGACTGCCCCATCGGAGTTGAATTTTTTCCTTTGCAAGAAGTTATCCAAATTTCGAAAAAAATGGTAATCTGTTGGGGCAAGGTCCGGAGAGTACGGTGGATGTTTTAGACATTCCAATTGAAGCTCCTCTAATTTGGTAGCCGTCTGTTGTGCAGTGTGTGGTCTAGCGTTATCATGAAGCAGCAGTGGCCTAGAGCGATTAACCAGCCTCGGTTGTTTAGCAGCTATCTTTTCCATCATGGTTTGCAGTTGCTGACAATAGACATCTGCCGTAATCGTCTGGCCAGATTTAAGAAAGCTGTAGTGAACGACACCAGCACTAGTCCACCAAACGCTCACAAGTAACTTTTTTGGAGTCAATTTTCGCTTGGGGCATGGTTTGGCTGGTTTGGCAGGGTTCAGCCATTGCGATGAGCGCTTCCGATTATCGTACCTACAGGATCCACTTTTCATCACAGGTAATGATTCGATTTAAAATCCCTTCATTATTGTGCCGGTTGAGTAATGCAACGCAGCAGTCACGCGCGTTTGTTGATTTGCTTCACTCAATTCGTGAGGTACCCACCTTTCAAGCTTTTTCACCTTACCAATTTGCTTCAAGTGGATTAAAACAGTTTTATTACTAACACCGCAGCCTGCAGCTAACTCGGATGTGGTTTGCGATGGATCCGCTTCCACAATAGCCTTCAATTCTTCATTATCAACTTTGGTCTCCGGCCGTCCACGAGGCTTGTTCTGCAGGTCGAAATTTCCAGAACGAAAACGTTGGAACCAAAAACGCACTGTGTTTTCTTTTGCGGCACCATCACCATACACATCATTAATCCTTCGAGCCGTTTCTGCAGCACTGGTGCCACGGTGGAACTCGTACTCGTAAATAACGCGATATTTCAAGTTTTTCATTTTGTAAACTGAGTGACGCAAAGAAAAAAACAATTGAGGAAAAAACAAACAAACAAAAACAAAGCCAATTTCATATGTAAGGACCTAATATTTATGTTACGTGTCTGGTGGCGTGGAGCACATCTAGTACCTACCTGGCAGGGAACACATAAAACAGGACCTAGCAATCGCCTTACATAAACTGAAGAGATGCTAGACATCAAAGGATATATTGTCACGAAACGTGGCTTTGTGAAATGAAACACTAAGACAAATTAAAGTTTTTATTAATTTACCAAAAGGTCAATGGACGTGGATTTCACTTGAACACATTCTTTAATTCACACTATTTTGCAATTTACCACTTGTCTGTGTAACACTCTTTTAAAACTTATTATAATATTCCCACACAGGTTCGCAGAGAATTCACATCAATACGCATGTAAATGGTTGCACATATTTTTTAAGCGCTAAATAGGTACCCCGCTTAATTTATTTACACTGGTCGCACACTGAATCGCTGTTGGGTATCCATGTCGCGCGTCAAACGTCAAAACAATCTACTTCTCCGCGCGGCTCTGGCTTCGCCTTTTACTTAAAACGTGTTGGTTTTTCGAATCTTCGAAACTATTCTGTACATTACTATATTTTCAACTTTTCCAGTGTTTTCAAAATTGTCCCATAACAACATAAATAATATTAAACTGCACATTAGTAATTGCGAAAATAATGTTGATTGTAATTGTCCCAGTATAGGAAATTGCAAGTCCATCAAGTATCTAGGAATAATTATTGACAGACACATGAGATGGGAGGAACACATAGATGGATTGGCAAAAAGACTAAGAAAGCAGATCTATATCTTTAAAGTACTTAGAAATATTTTAAATATAGAAAAGCTGAAATCTGTTTACTATGCCTTGTGTCAATCCATCTTTAGTTATGGTATTGAAAGTTGGGGGAGTGCATCTATTATACACTTGCATCAGGTAAATATAGCTCAGAAGGCCATACTTAGAGTAATTCACCATCGTGACTTTATGTATCCTTCTGAACATCTATTTAGACAATTTAAGGTTCTGGATGTTAGACAATTATACATACAGAAAATTCTAACAACATTCCATAAAAATATAAACAATCTGCAAATTATGCCTGAAAGACCGCATCTAACTAGAGAAAAATATAATAAAACGGTCCCTAAAATGAAAACAACTTTTGGTCAAAGACTAATCAGTTTCCAAGCTCCTAGAATATATAACCTAATTAAAATATTCAACCTAGTTAAAATATTCAAACCAGCGGTGATACCAAAAAATTCAGAGTAAACCTATTTAATATTCTTTTCAATATGGGTAGAGAAAACACTGAAAAGAAATTAATGGAAATTATAAAATAAAACTCTTAAGTAAAATGAGTATTATCATTATATTTTTTTTCTCTTCCTCTTGTCTTAAATATTTATAAATTTTTTATCTTATTTGGAAAACTACTGTTAGACTAATGTATTAATTTATATAATGTATTTATCTAATTTAACTTTTTATTGTATTAATTTAATTAAAATATTTGTATTATATTAATCTAATTAAAAAATTTATAATGTACTAATTTACTTGAACTCTAAATTATTAATTAATTATATATACTAATGAGTACCTATAGTCGAATATTGTATTTTAAAATGAAATATAATGTCATAAATCAGGCCAACCTATTTGTGTAGTTACATATTTTATTATATGATTGTATGATAAATTGTTATTGTATAATTATATTTGTAATGTAATTTAATGTAATGGTATGTTAAAGAAAAAAAAAAAGAAATACAAATTCGACAAAGCAGTGACAACTATTTCATGTCCGCCATTAAGTTTTCGTTGACCACCCAAAATCGGAAAATTAAATATTGCACGAAAAAATGAATTTTCAAATACTTGCAATGGTCAAATATTCCTAACCAACGATCAAATAGCCCATTTTTTCAAAACTCTATTTTTGGAATATTCAAATTTCTCGTTAACCATTACTTGTGATCAAACAACCGGCTCTTAAATATGAAAATTTTCTAAAATAATCTCAGTAAAATATTTGTTTTTTAATAAGAAAAATATGATTTTGTGGGGACATTATTATATATTTAATAAAAACTTACTTTTTGTCAGGATACAGTGTATACGTACACATTGTGTCCTAATGAAGGAACCATTGGCACCGAAACGTGTTGGTATTTTCAACAAATAAGTGGTGGAAACAAATAAAATATATTTTTATTTTAATATCTAATTTTAAAAATATTTATATTTTTCATCTTTTAGCCTCTCTTTACAATAAAAAAAATGTATCAGTGGACTGCCTTTAATCAAATAAAATAAAATGTCAATAATTTTATGAATTCTCGCTTGCACATATTTATGCCTAGTACTTTTATTTTCCAAAAGCATGTCGACTCAAACTCCAGACCTTCGGAACATAATTGTATAA
>JADDOH010013384.1:0-19842 GCA_016648135.1 Agrypnia vestita | reverse complement strand
TTAAATAGATAGTAATGAGCTAATCAACTTATATCCTAGCATATTTCACATAAAAATAATTTTGAAGTAATACATAATAATAATTTATATAAGCATGTTAAAATAAAAGATCTTGGTCATATGATAAAGCTGGGAAAAGAATATCAAACAGCAGAACTACCAAGAAGAATAGGTCTGGGCTGGGCAGCATTTGGTAAATTGAAACACTTGTTTGAAAATAAAGAAATTCCAGTATGCCTGAAAAGAAAAATGTTCGATTGATGTATCCTACCGATG
Organism: Agrypnia vestita; assembly: GCA_016648135.1. Lineage (NCBI taxonomy): Eukaryota > Metazoa > Arthropoda > Insecta > Trichoptera > Phryganeidae > Agrypnia > Agrypnia vestita. Next base: position 19,566 of record JADDOH010013384.1, on the reverse strand, counting down.
TAGACATATTATGGCCTAGAAACAGTAACACTTACAGCAAAAAGCATAGACAGATTAAAGTGTACACAGCGGGCCATGGAAAGGCAGATGCTCGGCGTGAGCCTTCCAGATAAAATCAGAAATGAAGAAATAAGACGCCGAACAAAATTTGTCGATATTATGGACCGAATTCTGAAATTAATATGGCAGTGGGCTGGACATATGGCTCGACAGGAGGATACTAGATGGGCACCCAGAATCCTACAGTGGAGGCCCTGGACGAAAAATAGAAGCGTCGGAAGACCTCCCAAAAGGTGGTCTGACGACATAGTCCAGCAAGCAGGAAGAACATAGATGCGAAGGGGGAGAAACAGAGATGAGTGGAGGAAATGGAAGAGGCCTACATCCAGCAATGGAGAGAATAAGGCTAAAACATAATAACTTATATACTAAAATATATTAAATATAACATATTAAGGTAAGTCTAACTATATTTATATCCCGCGTCGCAGCATTGAATCAATATTTAATTATTAATCAAGTGTTAATTATGTTCACTTGTGATCTTACGTGGTGTAGAGACACACGGTAGATGTCAATGTCAGTGAACATTATTGTAGGCTCGGCACATTTCCACTATGGGTGAGCGTAATCCGGAGTTGCTACATTAGTAGGTAGTTTGTGTGTGATTGGTGGAATATTTTGACAAGGTTTTTTTTTGAAATTATTAAAAATGAATTAGGTATATGTTAGTTACAATAGTTTTGGAGAAGAGAAACATCACACAGGATAATTGGAATTTAAATAGATTCAAATAACACGTGACAAACATACTAAGAGGTGCGCCGAAAAGAGAGAAAATATGATTAAGAGGTTTGAATATGAACTATGTTCTATGTCAATAGTCTTCACTCTGGGAGGATCAAACATGCTTTCTAGGCTAAATCCAAGATTATGGTTTTCATTATCATGACAGATCCTTCTGAAAATAAGTGCGAGTATCTTCGGTACAGTTGAGTGTCCTGATTTTAAGACAAAACAGAATTGACACTCAAATAAGTGTTAGAGAAAATATGACGTTTCAAACTTTCGAAAATTGCATCGTACACTTTGACATTTGATAGACGATATCTGTGGATGAAATGTTAAACATACGCGAGATTTACATGTAGACAATTTTATTTATATACAATAGTAAATGTTTACGTGAATCATAGTCAGCAGAAATATAGTAAACTAGCTGTGCCAGGCGGCTTCGCACGCGTAGTTTTTTAGTACCCTGTTTGGATCGTCATAGAACTTTCGCGAACCTTCTAGAACATTCTCCTTCCAGAACTTTCAAGAAATTTATTGAATATACAGGAACCTTCTAGACACACCGACACATTCCACCACTCAGTTTAGAACCTTATAGAACTTTCGGAAATTTTCTAGAACCTTCTCCTTCCAGAAATTTCTAGATCAGGTCTTTCTGGAACCTTATAGACTCACCGACACAGTCGGTGCGCCTATTTTGAAATAATCTGAAGCATTCCCAAAACAAAAAAATGTGCTAGAATGCACATTTTCGTCACCCACTCCCACCCACGCTCAGCCACCCCCACCAAACTAGCACATTTTCGATGTGACATCAAGGGCTATCCACCACCATAACCACCAGGGGGTGGTAGTATCTGGTTGTGAAGAAAACTTAGCGGATATGGAAACACGGGTTTCTTTATATATGTATATATATATATATATATAATTTATATATATAATAGAATATATATATATATTATTATATAGATATAGAGATATATAGATACGATATATATATATATATATATATATTAGGGATGATTTATTTTGAACGTAGAAACTTTTTGTTATTATTATTGCATAATATTTTTTACTGTTTGGTCGATAGAGTGAGGAATGAACAAATTAGAAATGAATGTAATGCTGACTGTAGTGTGGTAGATAGAATAAAGAAATGCTGAGATGGTTTGGTAGACCGTATGAGCGAGGAAAGGATGGTTAAGGAAATATACGCGGCGTGTGTTGGAGGCAACAGGAATAGGTCCGCGAAAGACCTGGCATGATCAGATACTACAAGTATTGGAGGATGGCCCTGTTAAATGTCTCTACAACGTAGAGCTTGCATGAGAAGATGTATGAATGTAGCCGAAATACGGACGTTTTCCTAGTTTGATAAAGCATACCAAAAATATGGATAATTTTCTAGTTTGAGAACTTCTTCTTTCTTGGAGTTTCACCCCTATAGGATGTTTTTGTCACAAAACAAGTGTGTTTTTTCTTTGGCAATGGAAGTGATGGTTGCGTTTTTTTCCCCTCTTTTATTTTAGAAATTTAAATTGGAAACGATTCGTTATAGCATAAACATTATTCTGTGTGGATGATTCAATTCTATTAGTAATGGAAAAGGATACGGGGTACATAATGTTAGTTTATTTAATTTTTGTAGATTTATACCGTTAGCTTTTAAGAACACGTATTGAAAATGTGGACATGTTCCTAGTTTGACGATCCATATCGAAAATGATTGAAAAAATAATGACAACGGATTGTTTGGAAATGTTCTGTCATTTGAAAATAATCGCGATTGTGCAATTATATGCAAATTAACATCCAATGACCTTCCTGTAATGAAATCTATTCGCGAAAATCACCTGATACGCATTATCATTGCAATTCTCAAACACCAATACAAGTGCCCGACACTTGGACTGTGATAAAATAGGGTGGTCCATCCTACACACCCGATTTATTTTAATATGAAAAATACCAAATTTGGGCAATTTTAACTGACTTATAAATTAGAAATGTTGAGATTAATTATGATATCCTGACCGATTTGATACATTTTTTGAAGAATGTTCGCAAGGCAGTTTTTTCAATTTCAGCAATTACGCGTTGGATTACTTTTTTCAGTTCAGGAATTGTTTCTGGTTTGCTAGCATAGACAATGGAGTTTACAAAACCTCAGAGGAAAAAATCGCATTGCGTCAAGTCGCAAAAAGCTATGTATTCACTAGGGGACAAATTGCCCCTCAACATTACGCGCGACATAGAGTCTACACGACGTTGCACACAACATAGCGCGGTATTTCTACGTGCCGTGGCAACGTTGCCATGCGCACGGTGCCCGAGCGAGCTCACCGCGACATTGCGCTGCGCGTCAGTACCACGTGGTAAGTTTACAAGTGAATGCGCATGCGCTATTGCGCTGTATCCATCAACATGACATTAGTGTAGGAAAACGAAATTGTTCTCCAACTCATCGAGCTCTACCAAAGCCATACGATGTTGTGGGACACTTCAAACCGTGAATAAAAAAATAAAATAAAGAAAAACGATGCGTGGGAGAGCATAGCAAGAGATCCGTCAGACATTCGATACACGCATACGATCGACACACGCAGCCGTCATCATAACCTCATCGGGCGACATTTCCGCGACAAGTTGTATGTGAGTCCCGGTGTGTACACGTCAAATGACCGCGTCATTGTCCCCGAAACATGAGCGTAGTAGATGTTGATGCGAGATGCCGCGCGGAATGTTTCGCCATTTGTCCCCTAGTGAATAAATGCCTTAAGGGTGGATGTGAAGGTCCTTAGTGATAATTCCTTGCAAATTTGTTCAATGTTCCTGGATTCCCATCGACACTCACTGACGACTGGAATACTTTCGATTTTTTTTATCAAATCTCGCATGTGATTAGCGTATTCCAAGACGTTATTATGATTAAAGGTACTGATACACATGCTTATTAGTGGCACGTGAGCATGCGCAGTATTGACCTTCTTTAGCCCTTGCTTATTAGTGGCATGTTTGTACGCACATTGCTAGTAATGAGCATGCAGGTTGATTTATGAGCATGCTAATGCCATTCACCATGAGAAGGGGTATCTTTTGAGCATGTGTGAACAGGCTTGCTTATTATGAGCATGCTTATGTCATTCGCGGCTAGTATCGATTATCAATGAGATCTTCTCAGTTCGCGACAGATGAAACAATTATGGCGCGTTGGGGAGATGATAAAACATTACTTTTCGTGACTTATTATAGGAATCACGAATGTCTGTGGAATACTCGGCCACCGCTATGTAAAAATAATACAGCACGAAATAATGTTTATGAAACTTTATTAAAATACATGAATGATTCAAATTTTACAATAAAAATTATAAAAAGTAAAAGTAAATTGCGGATGGAAGCTCGGGAACTATTTTGATTTATTGGTTCACTTTTATTTTCTATTTCAGTTTGAAGTTTCCATTTTGAACAAGAGCGTCTCTATTCTACGACAAGAGCATGCCACTAATAAGCATGTGTGTTTGATTAAACCCAGGAACTGTTTTGATTTATTGGTTCACTTGAATTTTCTATTTCAGTTTGCAAAGTTTCCATTTTGAACTAGAGTTCCTCTCTCATTATTAGCATGCTTAGAATAAGCATGCTAATAATGAGCAAGTACAATTCTTAGGGCATACTTGTTTTGAGCATGCCAGTAATAAGCATGTGTATCTGTACCTTTATGCAACGTCAATGTTCTTGATGGGCTATAGATTTTGTTTACGATTCTCTCACACGCACTCTAGTTGCATTCCTCATTCAGACTCTCCATCAAACCTTACCTTAAGCGCCATGTCTGTCGAAGCGGACGTTGAATGTCACGACATTCAACGTCTGTTTGACCGGACATTCGCAGCCGGAAATGCTGGACCATTGTTAGTCCGGACCATTGTCTTAAGGTCTCTAGTCACGATGGGCCTCTTCCTCAAAGTCCCCCACATCCATCACTCTTGAACGTTACGATTAATTAATTGTAAGATCAGAAACGTTTCTGATGGCGCGTAATTTTATTATTGAAAGCTCTGGAATTAAATTACTGATTACTTAATTATTTAATGTTACAAAGTCACTTAACACTATTAAATTTAACGCTTTTCTTTAGACTACACTATTCTGTAATTTATCACTCGTAATTAGACACTCTTTATTCAATATTCGCTAGAAGGCTCCACCGATTATTCGCTGTCGAATTATCGCTCGGTCGGCCGCCCTGGCCTCTGCAGCCCGCGGCTGCCTTCGCTTTGCAAGCGCGCTAAAACAACAACTCTCTCACTCATCTGGATACTGGCATCGAACCTTCTAGGCATTTCCAGTGTTTAGGAGAACTTTACCGTGGCTTCCAGGCTTTTATAGATGTATTTTAATGCCGTAGATATTAATGCTGTTCTGGAATCTTCGATAGTCTTGTGACAACTTCAAACAGCTGTCTTTTGATAGGAGTGCGCGATTATTTTTAGCCTCGTTACAATATTTTTATTTTATTAATGACAGCATAACAACAGAATACACAAAACATATGTATGTGTGGATGGTCTTACGATGGAATTGGTGAACGTTGCATTATGTAGGGTGATCTCTTAAGCCAGCTCACATAGGTTGTAAGCCTTGGGCCATCCTACGAAAGACTTCCATATATCCCTCACCACACACAAGAATCTTAATTCTTTTTGGTGAGGTATAACATATAATAATAACAATTTGTTTGTTAATATTTGCTGGTTATCGTTGTTGTGAAAGAAATCATATCTATTATCTATTAAATAAATGAAAAAATAAAAAATGATTCTCATATGAATAGCTTCGTCTCGGTGAGACTTTTATAATTTATCTCAACAAAATATAATACATTACTTATCTCAAACTCAGCCCACAATCCCAAAAAAAAGTGTCTTCTGCCTCATAGTGTCTCATAGTTAGTAGCAAAAACTTTTTGCCTTAATAATGAGTCGAAAATGTTGAAGCAATCAATAGTTATGGAGATGTGCTATATCAAAGTTTGATTTTTTTCAATGTTTTCGGTTTTATTGCAAAAAAGTAGAACTATATTACAGTAACCTATATCGATTACGAAAAATTCATTCGCTTTAAAACAAGTGAAATAAAATGATAAAAATGTTGCAAAATATGAAAATATGATCTAATTTTTACAAGGTTTTTATGATTTTACTTGAGTTGTATCGATATAGATTACTACTGTAGGTAATGATAGTTCAAATTTTGCAAATAAATAGTCAAAAAAGTGAAAAAAAATGCAAATTTTGATATTGCACATCTCCATAAATATTGATATTAGATCATCGTCGTCTGCACATTTTCAACTCATTATCAAAGCAGGAATCTACCTGCAAAGTTTTTGCTACAAGCTATGAGACACCCTGTGTTAATCGAGGGTAGACAGCCAAAAGGACGTCAGTGATTATTTCAAACTTTACAGGAGAGCAAAATAATGTTCTGCCAATGTGTCTTTTATTATCAAAAGATTTTGATATTTGTTTCGTATTTAACAAATACGCTTAAACAGCTTAACTTCTAGTAACTAATAAACGCACTTAACTGCGTAATAATTTGTTTATGCGTATGCTTTCATGTCACTATTTTTTTTAAATTCATACATGTACAAATTCATATGTTTTTTTATTAAAATATAAATCTTTAATCGAGTGTAGCTGTCTTGCCTCGGATGACGAATAGGCAATGACTGCGTTCGAATCTGACATCCATTCACTTTTTTCCCCGCCGCGTTCCGTCTTTAAAAGGATTAGGTATCGGCTAATCGGGTGTGGCCTTCTCGCATTAACACTGGCATCATAACCAAATACCTGCTCCTCAAACAGACCTCAGGGTACCTGGCTGGTGCCAGTGTGCACAGAGCAGTGACGTCACGGTGTTTGCTTGGTACCAACCAGGGTCGAATCAAGGACTAATAGGCTAAGAACCAGCTTGCGTTATAGTTTTGTTAGGGACCTGGCTTTGGGAGGGAAATGAAAACATTGTAAATTAATTTATAACCACAGAAAGTCATTGAACAAGGGTTAAATTGCAGTACCGAATGTTCTTAGGTTTTCATGGTCACTCAGAATCTTCAAGTTTGTGTGTACTGGGGTATTATGCCGTGTTTTTACGACCTTACGGATCTCATTGCAGGGTCCACCATCAAGGCTGATGTGTTGTTGTGAGTGTTGGTGTTGTGGTTAAGTATCGGCTTGCAATACCGTGCCGAAGTCATGATGTGTTGTATTGTGTTGCGTGTATGATGCGGGCCGACGTTTCGGATTTCATTGCATCATCATCACATGATGATGCCTGATGCCCTGCCGTGTTTCTGCGGCCAGAAATATTGTAGAAACACGGCAGAATATCCCAAAAATCTCATACCAGAAGAAACTTCACTATCTCAATTACGATAATTTCGTTGTCCGTCTATCTGTCCGCCCGCGTAACTTCGTGTGTAACGTCCGTAACTTTTTAAAGTAATTTTTTTCGGATTTTTTTTTCGATTTTTTTTCGATTTCTTTTTACGAATTTTTTTAAAATTAAATAAATAAATCCTTAGGAACTGACATGTAACGTTACATGTCACAGTCTAAAGCTTGGGCGCTTTCACTCCATCAAAAACAGAATTCTATAATCTAAATCAATATCGTAAGCGCCGACTTTTATTTGGAGAGCGAAGCAAAATTTGCTTTTGTGAAGCAAATTTTGGTAGAAAATTTATTTTTTGTTTTTTAGTAGGTACATTTAAGTATAAACGTGGTTTTTAAAAAATATCGTGTTTTTAATTGTTAGTGAAGACTTAGTGAATAGAGTCCGGCCCTGGATGTGTCAATAACATATGGAACAGCAAATTAATGTAGTTAATGACACATGTTTGCTTTTAGAAGCGAACTTGGTGAGTGCTCATTCGTATGACTATGAGCTCAATTATTAAAACATGTACGTGTTTGCTTATTACGACGAATGAAAAATATCTATATTACTATCCCGCTAGTAATAATATTGTAACGAGACCCTTAGAAGAATTTACGCACCGTCTAAACCCCTGGTAATACGTCACTCAGCCCAGTGGGTATGGCACTGGCTTCTCGCACCGAGGGTTCCGGGCTCGATTCCCGGTGAGGTCACAATGTTAATCTGTGTGATTTACTCAAGCCTGGGTGAATTGTGATGTGTTTCGCTTCTGTATTGGGCTTCTTGGCCTGTTGAAGCGTAAATAAATAAAAAATTAAAAAAACATTATGGAAACAACGAGAACGATCTTCAGAAATCTTAAATTATGTAATTATTAATCGCGAAACGTCTACAAAATACTGGAACACCCGAGAAGAAACGAAAACCTTCTCCTAAGCACTAGAAACTAGTGTTGTTTTAAAAACTAATTTAAAAATTGTTTTCATAATTTGTTTATTTCACTTTTCTCTTGTTTTATTGCTTATATAATTGGTTAGATTAGCGTTTAAGATCTGAAATTACATTGATATATTGAGTCGTTCATAATTGAGCTCCAGCAGGATATTTCAAGATGTTTCTTTGATTTATTGTACTGTGAACTTGTGAATACTCTAAATAAATAAATAAATAAAAATCTAGAAAGTTCGATAAAACCAGTGCTTGCAGGTATATATATCAGCAATAATAAAGTTTTTAATACACGAGTGATACATTGCGAAATTCATAACTTATATTTTTTGTGGGATCCCACAAATAAATAACCTAGAAATACTTGAAATAAGGAAAAATGTTAATATTAATTCAAATATAATAAACACTCAGACTAAATTTGTGCACAATCCACTATTGAATATTTTTCCACTTTCTTATTTTTTATATATTTTTTTATTTATTTAATTTATGGTACAAATACAGTTCTTATGTATAACATATCAGATTAAACATTTTTTTAAATACTTGGTAGTCATGTAGACCTCATCAGTGAAGAGAAGCTCTTGAGTCTGATGAGGGAGCCACAGTTCTTATTCCTTGTTATAATATATAGGTACATAGTGTATACAAGTTATTTATTAATATAGTAAAAAGGTAAATTGATAATGAGACTTCCATTCTATATTCATATTCCATCCCTTTCAGATGACATTCCAAATAATTGGTTACTTAAAAGTCATGCTGCGATGTTACCACTGCACGCCCCTGGTGTCCGTCCTGACGAAGATACGTTGATATCGAAACCGGGAGACGTTAAGTTACTCCTGGTGGTTTATACAAAAATTTTAATTTATTAATAATAATATTAATAATTATGTCCAACCGCAAAGTAAACGCTATAAACATCAATAATGCTATATAAAGCATCCTATTATTAATTGTTCGAAGAATAATTAATAATTCCTAGACTAGCAAACAGATACGAGCAACTGGACGTCTTTGCCAATAACTGTATATTATTCAAACATATATTAAAAGGTGTATTGAAAGATTACTAGTATTTGTGAAATTGGACTTAAATAATTGATATGTATATTTTTTTATTATAATACGACTTTCAAGGCTTGTGCTATATCTTTTTACTCTACATTATTACTTTTTTATTTTTAAATTTCTATTATATTATGTTTTTCTTATGCTTCTGCTTTTTATATACATACTTGCTTTTTACTTTATATTATGTTTATATATTTGTATCTATATTTTAAGTATTTTCTTTCGTCTTTATGTCATTATTATGTTTACGTGTGATTGTTTTTTTCTCTTTAAACTATGTATATATTCTGTTAATGTACACTTACCTATCTATTGTAAAAGACCTATAGGGCATTAATTAATAAATAAAATATTTAAAAAAAAATTTTTTTCTTCTGTATGAAGGCTTGAACTTTGTGGTGACACAAACAAAGTAATTTGTGTTTTATTAAAATAAAACACAAATTACTTTACAAATTGTATCTATACTAATATACTAATATACTAATACATATATAATAATAAAGAGGAAAGATTTGATTGTGTGTTTGAATTGAATAGGTTCCGAAACTACTGGACCGATTTAAAAAATTCTTTCACATTCAGAATCCTACATTATCCCTGATGAACATAGGCTATAGAATATTTTCAAAAATGTTAGGGATCCGTATGAAAACTTCGATAATATAACCCAACGTGTGAAAAAATTACGAAAAAAAAAATCTTATATTGCGTACGCTGCGGAAATTATTGCCAATAGAGCAAAGTAATGTACTACAGTTTTATAGAAGACATTAATATCTACAAAAAAGTCTGTAACACCATATATCTTAGTATTACAGTTATGTTACAATAACTTATGTTAACATTAGATGGAAACATTGTTTTTTTAGAGGACAGCGGACCCTTTGTTTTCCCTCACAAACTTATTTTTTACTTAATCCTTAACCCGTGCAACGCCGGGTACAACCAGCTGGTAATCTAATAAAGTGGTGAAAACCACTTTATTAGATTTATTAGATAGATTAGATAGATCATATGATTTGTGAAATGATTTGTGTTTTAATTTAATCCAATTATTAACATTACTGTTCCGGCCGCGCGCGCCTGGTGAGGACCAGCTCTTGGTTTCCGGTTCCTGTTCTGCCGAACGAGGCCCCAGAGCATAGTCAGGAGTGGCACGCACCAGCGGGCTGGTGATAAGCGCGATAAGGCTTATCTGCTATTGGCGGCGGCCGCCGCCAGCTATCTGGCCCTGATAAAATGAGCGGCACTCGATTGTACGACAGCACTATTCTTTCGTTTTCCATTGTTTCTGCACCAATATTCCACGACCACGACCGCGAGCGACGGACCGAAGACACTCTCCGAGTGTGGCTCTGAAACGGTGCGCTTCATTGTCTTTTGTATGATATTGTCACGGGTCATGGCTGCGATTAGCGATTTATTAATTGATGATTAATTAATTATTTAATGTACAAAATCACTTAAAACGAATTAAACTTAACGCTATTCTTTAATCTGCACTATTTCGCAAAATATCACTGGTATATGAACACTTTAATATCGCTAGGTAACACGTATTCTAATTTGATTCCTTTTTTGCCATTTCCTACAAACACTAAATATATAATACACATAAATGTACATGTAAAATATACTTAAATGCAAAAATACATGTTACTAGAGCGTGCCGAAGACACTTGTAATTGGGATAATGGGCATAGTCTTCATTTATAGTGTTTTATTATTAGAGTATCATGTACCTATTATCCTGTTATAGCTACACCGCATTCAAAAGAATGTGCGCAAAAAATATATATGTTGTTATGATGCAAAAAATTAACACAAAAAAGGTTTTTCTAGTAAGTACCTTTTTTAAGCTAGAAAATATATATTTATTTGGAATATCATATTGAGGCTTGTAATACGGGCTTTCCAGGCAACTTTCCTCCTTTTTCTTCTTACCGGACAAAGCTAGGGAATGGTGTTTTGATTGTGGTCGACCTATAGCGTCTCTAATAAATATTTAAAAAAAAAACCATTTTCCATAAATATTTTTAAAAAAAAACCACTTTAGCATTAAAAAAATACAGAACATGGGTGGCGAAAGTGTAGGGCCGATATGGGAGCTATTGCTCATAGTACGGCCCTGGGTATGTGCGGGTCCCTCCTCACTCTTCATTTAAATAGTGTGTTTTAAAGAATAGCGTTAAGTTTTCGTGTTAAGTGACCTTGTACTTTGATTAAACAAATAATGTTTAATCATTAAATGATTAAACATATAATTCAATACATAACATACAAAGGTATTTTAAATCTTCGATAGCCTGCCAAAGAAAATTCAAAACATGGTGAATATAAGGAAGTTTAAACAGGAGTGCAAAAATTTTATTGTAAAAACTTTTAAATGACTAGATGGAATGCAATATGTTCGAGTGAAATCATGTATTAACCCACACAATTATGTGTGGAACTAAATAATTAAATAAATAAATGAATAAATCGCTAGTTAATTTCCAGTATTTTCATTTATTTATTTATTTATTGAAATCAAAAGTCCAATAAAATATAATAATACACAACACGAACAACATAATTCAAAATAAAAGCAAGGACAAAAGAAAAGTACTAACAAGATGGAGACAAGGTCTGAACTATCCAATCAGAGATTGTTTGAATCTGGACAGACTTACGCCGAAGAAGTCCAGACTGTCTTGAGTTTATAAGACGACATAACCGTGACACGGGAACATGGAATCCATAATTAGTTCCATGATGGCTAAGGAACATGGCTTCAATATTTCTGAGTATAGACTCAGTATATTGTCAGATAGCTGACAATCAGTGGCGTGCAGTTTAGGTTGTGGTGTGATACATCAGTTCTTCGGTAAGCGTCCATGCTTCCATTCCACAGAACAATACTGAAAACACGTAGCACCTGAACATTCGAATTCGCAATCCTAGGTTGAGATCATGACTGCAGAACCTCTTTTTCATGCGGATAAAGGTTGCACGAGCTTGCTCTATGCGGCATTTGATTTCAACCGAAGGATCCCATCTTTCATTTAAGTTGCAACCCGAGTATACAATACTTTGTGCCTTCTCTAGTTTCGTTCCAGCTATATAAAGATTGTCATTCAAGTCAACTGCGTTATTTTTGCTTACAAGCTTGTATTTTATTTTGTGTGTATTAAGTTCTAACCCAAATTTCTCACGTGTTTTCACTACTTGATTCAGCAGAAATCAAGTAGTGCAGATCTTCAATGTTACTTGTTAGAAGTACCGTATCATCTGCATAACGCAGGTTGTTCAAGATCGTCCCATTTATAACCTTGAGTAGGTTCTTGCAGAGCTTCATTGAATATTTCTTCTGAATATAAGTTGAACAGCATGGGTGAAAGAATACATCCCTGTCGCACGCCTCTCTTTATTTCTATTTGGGCGCAAACAAGTGAGATAAATGAAGAATTGACATGAAGTTAGACACAAAAAAGTCGGAAATAAAACTTCTAGCCGTAGGACGAATTACGGCTAGAATTTTAAATCAACTTTTTCTTAAGAAATTAATATTTGTTTCCCAGAATCTTTACTAATGCACAGCTCTTTTGCTTGTATGCGCTGCACGCCATTGCTGACAATACTATCACGAAGGAGGAACATTGAATAATAGAATTTGAAGGTTAAAATCTGACATTGTTTTCGGAAAACCTGCGTAGTTTTTTGAATGAAAAGTGATGGATTTGCGAGGACAGCTCTGCAATGGCGGTCATGAATATGCGCCTCGTTATCCCTGATGCATAGAGCGCGCTGAACGATAAGGCCGGTCGCACTTTGGATACGAATTATTACGTACGATTATTTCCGTACGTATTGAGCGCGCACGTTGATTGCGTCTTGCGTTGGTCACGATCAGTTACTTTTCGCATTTCTCCAATAACGTTTGGGCCACATGAATAATCTGTATCTTCTGAAAAACTCTATTATGGCAGACTTAAATAATGACAAATTTCATGACCATCTATATCTAATAGATTCACAAACGCTGGGGAGAATCGAAATACAACGAGAGCTCATAACTTCGGAGAAATATTTAAAAGTTTTTTCACTTTGGTCCCACAAACATTTGTGGTCGTGTGTCAAATTGACAAATTATTCAATATACATCGTACGAACCCGCAAAAATTTCCGAACAAATTCGGATCGTGTCGGACGTCGCATCTATACGTGTGTACACGCACTACTGAGGGCCTGTTGTTTGATCAGAAGTTAGAGTAAGAGTTGAGCAATAAGCATTGATTTTTACGAAAACGGGTGTTTTGATTGGTGGAGAGTGCAAAAGTCTATGCTTTTTTCTTAACTATTACTCTTACTTCTGATCAAACAACAGGCCCTAAGTCGTGTACAGTGTGCGATGTTCAATACTACTTCGATGGTCAGGAATGTACTTCCTGCGTATACGTACTGCTCAATTTCGTACGAAAACGCATCCAGTGTGCGGCCGGCGTAACGTGGCACATAATTCGTGCTTGCAATTTCAAATGTATTATTTAAATAAAAATGGTAAATATTGAAGACGCCACAAGGTTGAATAACTCGGATAGTGTGTCATTTGCTTCGTAATCATTCCCATATCCTTGAGCGCGCCAATAATGGCGCAATTACAATGTTTGTTTATATTTTTTTAATTCGAAACGCAACTTTTCATTCATTCGCCGAGTTAATGTATTCGTAAAACACTGTGTTAATGCGATTTCAAGGTGAAAATAGGATCCCAACGATCGATCAAACATAATAATTTCGTTGTCTGTCCCCGCAGCATCGCGTAACCTCCGTAATTCACGGCTAAAAAACGGATAAAGGCCCCGGCCACCAAACACGAACCGGTGTTTCGCGCACGTTGCCACGGCCGCCTCTCCGTGAAGAGCCAAAAAGATGCTTTAAATATATATTTTGAGGAATCTTTTATACAATATACGTATTTTTTTTACGCTTCAACGGTCCAAATGCCAAATTGCAGAAGCGAAACACATCACATAATACCCAGGCTTGAGTAAATCACTTAGATTTAATTGCGATCCGTTTGTTGTCTGATAATTGTTTAATTTTTGCAAGGTTTTTATCATTTCACTCGACTTGTATTAAAACGAATGAATTTTTCATAATTGATATATATATATTACTGCAAAGATATATCAATAAGTCAGAAATATTGAACAAAATTGCAAACTAAATGGTATATCTCCGTAATTATTGATATTAGGTCATGGTTGCTTGAATATTTTCGACTCATTATCCAGTCAGGAATCCACTTGTGAAGTTTTTGCAACTAGCTTTGAGACGCCTGTATACACTAGGGCTTAATTTTTGCAAGGTTTTTATCATTTTACTCGACTTGTATTAAAACGAATGAATTTTCCATAATTGATATATATTACTGCGAAGATATTTCAACTTTTTACAAATAATTAGTCAGAAATATTGAAAAAAAATTGCAATATTTGATATTGCATATCTCCGTAATTATTGATATTAGGTCATGGTTGCTCGAACATTTTCGACTCATTATCCAGTCAGGAATCTATCTGTGAACTTTTTGCAACTAGCTATGAGACACCTGTATATACTAGGGCTTAGCAAAGACGCAAGCCATTAATAGTATGTTCCGTGATTTTTCACGGGTGTACGGCTTGTATTTTAAATTAATTTTTAACTAGCAGGTAAGCAATCGGCTCTCGCCGATTACTTTCTGCTAGGCCCTGCGAGCGGCTAATGTGGCCGCTTCGCAGCCAATGATGGCCGCTCCACATCAAAAAGCGGTATAGCCAGCACAAAAAATATATTTCCGCGTCACAGTTGGCTGTTTTCTATGATAATAAAAACACGTGTTTTTAAATATTCCACGAAAATATTTAAAAACCTTCTGTGTATAGTTTTCTGGGATATTCTGCCGTGTATATGTGACCTCTCAGGCCAGAGAGGTCACATATACACGGCAAAATATACCAGTAAACTATACACAGAAGATTTTGAACGGCCGTGAAAACCTAAGTACATATTTAAAAACAACGATTAATTTCCGATAGTTTAATATCAGTTTGTTCGTATTCCTATATTTTTTAATCTTTTTAATGTACTCTTAAATGTTTTTTTTTAACTGGCAACAGAAATCATCCGCTAACAACAACATTATTACTTTTAGCGTAATTAATATATAGATTTTATCGCTTTCTTATATACTTTTTAATAGCGTTTCGACTGCAATGACGTATTTTGTTTTTTACTATTTTTTTCCAAGGAATTGTCCATCGTTTGCGCTCACAAACAAAATAATTGAAAAGAGCTTCAAAAGTAGGTAAACGATTTCCAAGCGAATGGTCCATTACGTAAGCCGCTATGATTTATTATTGCAATTTTACAGCTATAATGCACGTGATGTTGATAGATTAATATGATTCAGGTATATGTTATATGTCCATTGTATTATATGTGCATATCCACGTGTTCTTAATAAACCTTTCAAGGCATCATTGCATGAAGTAAAAACATGAAGAATTGCATATTATGTAGCCATAAATTGTTGTACATGATGAACAAGTTACTGTAATGGGCCACGCAAGCTTAACTTTTTATTTAAACCATAAAAAATTGCGTTGTAACAAAATGGTAAGCCAAAGTAATATGTCACAACAATTTAGAATGATCTAGAACGGCCTACGGCAGTCTAGGGATATCTACAATATACGGGAAACGCCTGAAACAACCCAGCAGCGTTGGGAACCTTCTCATAAATACTAGAAAGCAATAGCAAAGTAACTTATCGTGACCAACGCAGGACGCAATCAATGTGCGCGCTCAGTACGTACGAAAATAATCGTACGAATACGTACGTATTGGAGCGCGCACATTGATTGCGTCTTGCGTTGTCACCATCAGTTACTTTGCGCATTTCTCCAACGACGTTTGTGCCAAATGAATAATCTGTATCTCATGGAAAACTCTATTACGGCAGACTTAAATAATGACAAATTTCTTGACTATCTATCAAATAGATTCACAAATGCTGGGGAGAATCGAAATGCAACGAGAGCTCGTAACATCGGAGAAATATTTAAAAGTTTTTTTGTTCGAAGTACATAATTATACCTCACTTTCATCAGTATTTTTTAGTTCTTTAGAAATCTCTATCCTATCTAGAAATAACAGAGAATCCTCCGCCATGATCTGCGCTGATGGTCACGTAGTTGAATCACTTTGGTCCCACAAACATTTGTGGTCATGTGTCAAATTGACAAAATTTTCAATATCCGTCGTACGAAATCGCAAATATTTCCGAACTAATCAGGATCGTGTCGGACGTCGCATCTATACGTGCGTACACGCACTACTAAATCGTGTACAGTGTGCGATGTTCAATACTACTTGGAAGGTCAGGAATGTTCTTGCGTATTCGTACGTATACGTACTACTCAATTTCGTACGAAAATGCATCCAGTGTGCGGCCGGCGTAGGTATTGCATGTATGGATGTTTACATGTATTACACATATGTATTACACATGTATTACACATATGTATTACACATATGCGGCTGTCTAGTACCTTTGTTAGTCTGGTTTCAGGCGACCCCTGCTTTAGGGGATTGGAAATAATCTTCTTAAAAAAGTAACCCATAAAAACCAAGTTTTTATAATACTCCCTTTCTTTGTAAAATATAACAACAATTAAAGACGAATTCAAACATATAACATAACACTAAACTTACAGTAATTTAACATATTTCTAAAATGTCAGATGCTTTGAACTTTGATAAGACACTTCATGCTTTGAAGATTAAATTCTAAAAACATTTGTCAGTCAATTTAGATTTTCGACATTCGTAGTGAAGTACCTATTATGTATACCGACAGAGTAATTCAAATTTAGAAAATATTCCGCGTCGTTATCGGGCCGCCGTTGCTAGTAATCAAACTTTGATAATGATTCCAATTTGAAAAAAACAACAAAATTTCTAAAAATCCGAAATTATACTATAATTATTAATTTTTTTTAACGAAAATTTGATAGATCTTCTTGATCGTCGCCACGAGTCTACTTGCCAAGTTTCAGCTCGATTGGATCACGGGAAAAGGGTCAAAAATCGATCCAAAGTTTTTTTTCAGTTAATATAAAGGGAGTATAAAAATGTTCAATTTTTGTGAGCTCACAAAGAGATATCGACGCGACATTTTAATGGCGGCTTGAACGTGTTCTGTAAATGCAAGATTACGTAATAACTTTGTTGTTTTTATCAGAATGGCTCTGAATCACTTGTGATAAGATTACGGAAAAAGTACTGAATATAAAAAGATTAATAAAACAAAAATAATCGAGAGATAAATATAATCTTTCGATTATTTGAGTTTTATGTTACTGTAATATACTTACCTGCAAAACGGCAACGATATTAGATTTAACAAAAAACTAGTATCGTGGTTAAAAATTAAAAAAAAAAAAGTGTGAAACAGAAGCATGGTTTGTGATATTTATAACGTACTAGGTATAGAGGGTTATTTGTAAAACATTAATAACCTTGCAGGACTATATTCCTACTTTGATTATGAGTCGAAAATGTTCAAGCAGCCATGACCTAATATCAATAGTTATGGAGATATGCAACATCAAACTTTGAATTTTTTTTCAATATTTCTGACTTATTTTTTATAAAACGTTGGCCTATCATTACAGTGACTCATATCGATTACGAAAAATTCATTCGTTTCTATACAAATGAAATAAAATGATAAAAACCCTGAAAAAATTCCAATTGGAATGTTTTCCAATTGGAATTCGAAGGTTTTTATTTTTTTATTTGACTTGTATTAAAGGGAATGAATTTTTCATACTTGATATAAGTTACTGCAATGATAGTCCAACATTTTACAAAAAATAAGTCAGAAATATTGGAAAAAAATGCAAACTTTGATGTCGCATATCTCCTTATAGGTCATAATAGCTTGAACATTTTCGACTCATAATCAAGGCAGGAATATAGTTCTGCGAGTTTATTAATGTTTTCCAAATAACCCTGTATATGAAATTTATAAACCATTATCTTTTAAAATAATTGCTGTATTGTCATTTTTTTGTTTGCTAGGCGACTTGATTATGCAAGAATAATGTATTGTAAAATGTGCCTTAAATAGGGACATACTTCTGCTCTGATCCAATCCTCTCTGATAAAAACGGGATTTTGTTCATTTATTTACAATTTTATACTCAGTGACAGAATGTTTAAAAAATATATATACATATATATTTTTGCTAAATACATCCCAAATTAAGTAAAGACAATTATAAAGTGAATATCAGTATGAACAAAGACATGTATTAACAAAATTTAATCAAATAAATTAACGGTAAAATGTTCGTTAGGGAGATATCATTAACAATTTGTGAATTATACTGAATATTATTTATAATTTATTTTATCATTAAGACATTATTATTTATTTATCACAACTATAAAATTTGCTAATCAAGAACTCATTTCTAATTGTATTTGTTGTTTTGCGTATTGTGTAAAAACTTGTCAAACCGGAACTCATTCCTCAATCGAATTTATTGATTTATATGATTGTTCTAAATATTATTTACAATTCGTTTTATCAGTAAAACATTATTTATTTTTAGCTTATCATAAAAAGTGTATATATTGGGTAATTACGTCGTATTCAAAATGTACATAAAATATTTATACTTAATGTCACTCTATTAAGGTACAGATACACATGCTTATTACTGGCATACTCATGAGTATGCTCAAAACTAGCATGCCCTAACAACTGTACACACTTGCTCATTATTAGCATGCTTATAAATAAGCATACTCAAAGCCAACAATCAAACACACACGCTTATTACTGGCATACTCTTGTCATAGAATAGAGACGCTCTTGTTCAAAATGGAAACTGTAAACTGAAATAGAAAATTCAAGTGAACCAATAAATAAAAATATTTTTGATTTTAGTTTTTATAATTTTTATTGTAAGATTTGAATCATTCATGTCTTTTAATAAAGTTTCATAAGCATTATTTCTTGCTATATTATTTTTACATAGCGGTGACCGAGTATTCCACAGACATTCGTGTTTCCTATAAAAGTCACGAAAAGTAATGTTTTAATCATCTCCCCAGCGCGCCATATTTGTTTCATCTGTCGCGGACTGAGAAGATCGCATTGATAATCGATACTAGCCGCGAATGACATAAGCATGCTCATAATAAGCAAGCCTGTTCACACATGCTCAAAAGATACCCCTTCTCATGGTGAAT
>JADDOH010013383.1:0-17644 GCA_016648135.1 Agrypnia vestita | reverse complement strand
CAATTATAGAGGTCTCATTAGCGACATTAGAACAATTAGCGACATCTGTGGGCATTTAAGGGTAATGAAAATGCTTTGGGGCAGGCTGCATGGAGAATGGTTACAACTCACATGTAAAGCGTGGCACGTAATTTAAATATATATACCACTTCCAAAAATTAGTAGACATGGTATATTTATCATGGGTGGAAATGGCGTACGTTACATTGTGTAACGTGATCACTTAAGACAGCCGTACGATAGGTCGTAAGCCCTATGTACACCCAGAAGACTTTTACATCTACTTTCCCATAATAAAAATACAGTTTCCTCTCTGTGAGAGATCTATAATATACATTAATTCATTTAACACTAGTTGTGTTCAGTACATTTTAATACATATTTCAGAAAATCTTTTTTATTCTGTCAAACTCTTTTATTATGAATTTCAATAAATCCAATACCAGTAATTAAAAGAATCGATTTTCTACCTTTCAGTGATTCCGATGGTCAATGGCTCTACCTCTAAGAAAAACATTCCGAAAATGCGAGCTTAAATACGACACCGAAAAATGTATATTTTTACACAGCGCACAGGGAAACCTCGAATCGCGGAAAATTCGAAAAGCACGGAACTGTCAAATAGAACTGAAAGAAAAACAACCGTAATATTGAAAATTCGACGAATCCGAGAACTGGCGATGGTGGATTTGTAAACAATCAAGAGAAAGAAACCGAAAAGGGACCTGCTATTTCTCACAATCAGTTTTATCAATGATGTTTATATGAAAATCTGGGCTTTTTAAAAGTTCCAATAAGCTTGAGTAAATATTTTTGCGGAACCGATATTTCAAGCGTTGCCCAAACATTTTACAGCTTTTCAGACATTTTAGAGATACGCCAAAATAAAACAATAAAAGTTTTTTGTTTCCTTAAGAAGAAAATATTTGAAGCGGAAAATTGTGGTAATTGTTTGTGACGTTGTAGTAAAAGAAACTTTTTGACAATTGAACTATAAATACTTTGTTTTCCATCCGTCATCAAAATAAAATGGTTTATAATTTAACCGCTAAGAGATTTTGTATGACTAATGAAAGAATATATATTTCTATCTCACTTGCACTACCATTGTCTACATATAAAAGAAGAAGACAGATGGTTACAGAATAGATTATGATACCACAGCTTTCACCGGGTTGGCAGTGACAATAATATCTGGCATATCCTCCCAACCACAAAAGCCTGGTGATGAAAGAAAATGAGTGGTAATTCTTTTATTGAAATTCTTTTATACATTATGTAGTTTGCTTCCCAAGCTCGTCAAATTAAAAGCTCTGTAGTTTCCGCATTCCATACGTAACCATTTACATTTTTAAAAATGTATGCTGATAGCCCTTCTCCAGTGAATTGAGTTGCTCTTCCCCGAAGATTACTAGGCAGCAACATCATCATGTACCATTCTTCAAATACTGAATTGCACACATTATTTCAGCCATAATTACTTAATTCACTTTGTTTTAGTTTTTCACACTTATCTCAGCGAGCATCTCGATTGTCGCTTCATCCACATTGACACGTCTTCTCAAGCTTTTCTATTTTCGATGTTTTTATGGGGACCATCTTCCATTATCTGGTAAGCGGTATTAAGAATAAGTCACTTAGGTCACGAGGAAAACATGAATGAGATGTGAATGTCACGTAGAACAGATGAACACCGCCACCGAAAAATAGAGCATGTCCGCGAAAGACCTGACATTTCGGACGTTTCATCAATATTCATATATATATTTATTATTGACTTAATTAACAAAAATTTAATCAATTTCCGACAGTATATCAAATACAAAAATAGTGAGAGAGGGGAAGGTTAAAACAGGGTCTTAATTCATCAAATTCGGATTAATATTAATGTGTTATAAATTCAACTGGGATATTCCAATAATTCACGCTCCGTTCGTCTGACAATTTAATTGTATTTTGGTGAAATTGTATCACTCGCAGATACCGAACAAGGTAGGTATTGTACAATACATACTTGGTGAATATTCCATTAAAAAAAAAACCTGGATAATCCCTTAATTTTCATACACAGCCCGTATACTTATATATTCATAAAATATTATGAACTTGTCTGTAATATCCTGTAATTTATCCATTAACTGTAAGTTGTCTATCTATTCTCAAACATCACCAATCATTTACGGTACCATATTTTGATTGGAACTATTTTTTCCTTTTAACAAAATTCACATTTTACAAATAAGGTTCTTTTACACTAGTGTAGAAACATAAACGAATGTAAAGACAGGACAAATTAAGAAAAACAAACATATTATAAAGTACTTTCATGTAAAGAGAGAGAACGTTAAACTCTCAATGTTCTCGAATGTAAAGACAGGACAAATTAAGCAAAAAACATATTACAAAGTTCTCTTATTTTTAAAATAAAGAAACATCTCAAAATAATCTAATCTTCCACGAAAAATAGTCTAAAAAGTATCATTAAAAAATAAATCTTAGAGAACATTCTTTTAGCTTTCGTCCTTTTGTGGATAAACATTAGTTCTTTATTAAATCACAAGACGAAGAAGAAAAATAATGTACATACACGAAAGGTAAAATAGAACACTGAAATTAGTTGTAAACTATTACGGGTGTACAGGTTAGTGTGTAAAGATGTTTTGGGAGAAAATGCCCGCAGATCCAAAGGCATCTTCTTGTATCGGCACGTGACGTGTATCGTATGAGTGGCGCGTGGTATGTGTGAGATGATTCAGCAGAGGTAGGATGAGTGAATGGATACAGGGCTTAAATAATGCTCACGGTTAACTGCGGTATTTTACTGGAAATAATTCACAGATGTGACGTCGAGTACTACTTTTTGTTGAATCTACTCAAGTACTTGTTATAAATGGGAAGATCCTGAACAACCTGCGTTATGCAGATGATGCGGTACTTCTAACAAGTAACATTGAGGATCTGCAACTTCTGCTGAATCAAGTAGTGAAGACATGTGAGAAATTTGGGTTAGAACTTAATACAAACAAAACAAAATACATGCTTATAAGCAAAAATAACGCAGTTGACTTGAATAACAATCTTTATATAGCTGGTACAAAACTAGCGAAGGTACAAAGTATTGTATACTTGGGCTGCAACTTAAATGAAAGATGAGATCCTTCGGTAGAAATCAAATGCCGCATAGAACAAGCTCGTGCAACCTTTATCCGCATAAAAAAATGTTCGGCAGTCATGATCTCAACCTAGGATTACGAATTTGAATGGTCAGATGCTACGTGTTTTCAGTATTTTTCTATGAAATGGAAGCATGGACGCTTACCGAAGAACTGATAAGGCGACTTGAGGCATTCGAGATGTGGATCTATAGAAGAATTCCCAAAATAAGCTGGATGGACAGTGTTACGAATGAAGATGTTATGGCTCGGATGAATAAAGAAAAAGAAGTTATTAAAACAATAAAAATCCGAAAACTTCAATATCTAGGATATGTGATGAGACCTCCAGAGAAATACGAGATCTTGCATCTCATAATGCAGCAAAGATTGCCAGAAGTCGGTGCCCTGGAAGAAGGAGGACTTCATGGCTGAAAAACTTGAGACAGTGGTTTGGCCAGTCTACTGTGGAGCTGTTTCGGGGCGCAGTAAACAAAGTACGCATGATTGCCAACGTTCGTTAAACGGACAGGGCACGAGAAAAAGAAGAAGCCGTTGAGTACATAAATATAACTTGCGAGTACCTATCGGCGACCAGGAGCTGGTTAGCCGCATCGAGTCCCCGATTGGTGGATATTGCTCGATGCGTACGGTTAGAGTCGCGAAGGCTCTGGACCACCTCAGAGAAATTATTGTGCAAAATAATTATTAAAAAAACTTTACAAATCATCTCGTAAAATTGGTATATTTTTTATAAACAGAGCGATATTTATGCAATTCACAAAGATACGCGATTTAATCTCAGCGGCAATACCAGTCGGATTTTTTAATAACTATATTAGCATTTAATTATGAAAAATAATTGAAGCGGTAAGGTTGTTATTACGGTCGTTAGACATATTTAACTGTAAATAGTTTAGGATATTTTATACGAACCGTATATATTTCCGAGAAGCGAATCTCGACGTTTCGTTGAATACTTATTCAACGTCATCAGGAGGACGACCTTTACCTGCGGAGGTGGAGGTTGGACTAATTAGGTGCTGCTTTCTAGGGCGTAAATTGTATGCACTCTGTTGTGGAGTGTTCTCTTATTTTACAATAGAGGTCGCCAGTGTGCAATATGTACTAGTTACGTCGGCGGATTTTACTGCGACTTCTCTCAAGGGTTGAATCAATGTCGTTAGAACAGGGCGCCAAATACTTGATAGTAATAATACGAATAATAATAATAATTAATACGAAACGTCGAGATTCGCTTCTCGGAAATACATACGGTTCGTATAAAATATCCGAAACTATTTACAATTAAATATGAAAAATAATGTTTGAGTTGTCCCCATAAATTCATTTTCAAATTCAAATTCATTCATAAAGTATGAAAGCGTTAATAAGTGTAACTTGAAATGGAACCAAGTTTGTTCTGGACTTATTATATATAAAACGTATAAAACGCCGGCGCCCCGGGCTTACAGTTGGGCAGAGGAAAATAATGCGAAATTCTTGTTTTCCACTTCTCCGTGCATTGTCTACAGGCGCGGCTTCCGCAATACCACGCAGAAAAACAGCCCTTCCAAATGGTCGTTTCGCTTCGAGCGAGCAAACCTCGTAATATTCTGTACCTATATAATGTATATTATTATACAAAACTTCGTATCCGTCTGTCAGTTATCTATCCATACAATCGCACACATGTACAATTTTTATAACACCATCCTTCTTCCCCCTGACTACCCCATGCCGTCGCCACTGTAAATTTCAAACATTTCGAATTATGCCATTTGATAATGCCATCCATTCAAATTTAATGTAGTTACCCTAATATAGTCCCTTGCATCATTTCTTTACTCGGACATCTCGTCCTTACAAAATTATTATTTGGAGCATATGTATAATGAGGTGGAGAATGAATGACTTAGAACGTAATGCTGGCTGGATATTACTGATGTGGTTTGGCCTTGTGGAACCCGTAAAAATAAAAATGTTATAACCCAATGAGTCTTGGAACTTGGGGTCCGATATGAAGCTTCAGACACTCCATGGGCTATCGGGACACAGACCCACAATAAAACCCCTCTGGACACCAACGCCCTTGCAAAAAAACTCCGCCATATATAAGACGAGAATTAGTTGTCTGGGGGGTAAGGTTATGTTAGTTCTTAGCTAAAAGTTTTTCTGAGGGTATGTTTTTTACTCTGTGATGACATAATTAATTTATTACAATTATATAATTTTATTTCCAACAATTTTTTAGATACAAGATCAACATGTTTCAAAAATAATGTTCTCTTCTTCAAGAGTTGCATACAATTCGTCTTGATATCGTATACAACTAATTTTGAAGAAGAGAACATTTGATGCAGTCATTGACGTATTATAATAGACACGTTATTCCCATACCAGCCGACTTTCATTTGTAGCAAATATTGCATTGAAAGAGACAACAAATCACGGCACACTTATTTCTCAAGCGTTCTGCGTGTAGACAGAAAATCAGGTAATTTGAAGTCACGGTGACTAAAATAACATACTCATTCTTAGAATAGTGTACGATAATCTGTCCTTTTTTCCCCGGGACTTTTTTTCGGCGTAGCTCGCGCCCGATCACAAAGAAGGTCCGTTCGATGATGAATGCAAGTAAGGCAATTACCTTACTTTTGAATTTCCAAGATTTCACGCTTGAAACGTATCTAGTTTATGATATCATTAGGTGCAGTGGTGTAAACCAAGTTATTCGACTTGCGTGTTAATAATACAAGGCGGGGTTTAATTTTGGGGAGTTTTTTGCAACAGGGTTAACGTCCAAGGAGGTTTTCATGGGGGGTGTACAGGGGAGGTGGTAAAATCACCCCGGGGGAGGTGACAGCGATGAGAGCGTGGAAGGAGAGTAGATAGATGAGCCCCCTAATACACACAGAGCTCTGTTATACAAGTCAACAGAACCATTACCGAGACGCAGGCGGGGAGATAATGGAAGATGAACCTGCGAGAGACAGACGAGCGCCCAGCCGACTGGACCGCAACGGATGTCAAGGGATGCTGCCCTGCAGTGACCGCGGTCAGTGACGTAACCAGGCCAGGGCAGACCATGCGGCTCATAGGGGCTCCTGATAGATAGGGCCCCAAAAAATTCCTTCTGAACATTAAATCTTGATATCTGTTCATGCCAAAATTATACAAATAAAATATTGATCGGCAGTAGAAAAAATAATTTCATGAGCGGGTGGAAAATTATTCAATTTTCTGAAAATCAGACGAAAAATAATTCCATTTCAATCAAAAACTGTAAATATTTTAAATAATTCATATTCACGAAAAGACGCAACGGAAAATATGAAATGGAATAAGAAATCTGAAAATATTTTATTTATTTTCCAAGCAACTGAATGTTTTTCAACAACCGTCGGTATGGGAAACGAAATAAATTAAAGATTTTATGATCAACAGAATGCTTCGAATGTTCTAGAAAATAAGGTTTTAGATAATGTTTTATGAAATACAATGATATATTTTATAAACGAAAATATTCACATTTTAACGAAAATATATAAAATTCTAACTCTTTATAAAACATGGACTAGTAGAAAAAATATAATGCCTTACTTTCTCCACGTAATACAAGACAGTAGTGTATGAAAGTTTATTATTAAATTTAAGATTTTATATTCAAAGAATGATGTTTGAATTGTGAAATTTAAAATGTAATACTTATTTGATATTTATGGTAAATGTTATTATTTGTAATAGGACATCTGCACATTTAAAAAAGCATATTTTATTATTATTAAAGTGCATAATTAGAATTTTGAAAGCGTGAATATACACCTACACGAAAAATTTAACGTTACTTAGCAACAAACTTTTGGAAATGGTATAAAGAAATTCGAATCAAAAACGGTTGTCAATAGCTTAAATTTCTATGCTGGTTTCTCAATAAACGCTGTAATATTTTCGAAAATAAATACGATCAAGTTATTTCGCTGACAGTTCCTCAGTCATTTGTCTTGTAAAAATAATTGCTTCAGAGAAATTCCGTACCGTTTTTGTATAATATCTATACGATTACCTGCTCTAATATTTTAATAATATTTATACGACCTGAGCGGGGGAGCAGGGACTCGCAATTTAGTTGAAAAAAATGTCATCCTGGCGATGATTTAGTAGGACCGATATGGAAGCTTTTGCTCTTAGAACGGTCCTGGGTAAGCGGTGGGTACCATTCACTGCTCTAATATTTATGTATATTATTGCTTAATATTAACGTTTTGGATATGTGTTAAGATTATACAAAGATTTTAATTCTGTAAAAACAAATAAAAGCTTGTACAACACTTAAGTCGGAAGCAACTACGAATATAATTCCACACTTTGGCCATGTTCCTATAACATTTATTCCTACAAAATAATGTTGTTTTTTAAATATTTTTTTAAAAATAAAGATGCGCGATAAAAAATTACAAATAGGCATGTACCATAACGATTATAAAAAGTGTTTTGGGTGACAATGCTTATTTTAGACAACGACTTGAACATGAGTAGTAAAAATATACGAGTATCTCCATAACATAACACATAACAGAAGTCAACCTGAACTAACTAACTAACCATCACGCCGTTTCCACGCAGGGGTAGGCAGAGAGGATTGAACTCCGCACTCTTCTATCCTGGCACACCACTTTTGCTTCGGCCACATTCATACATCTTCTCATACAAGTTCTACGGTTGTTGCGGCTTTTAACAGGGCCATCCTCAAGTACTTGTAGTATTTGATCATGCCAGGTCTTTCGCGGACGCCCTTTTCCTGTTGCCTTCAACAGGAATAGAGGGCGTCTAAATTTGATAGATCTTCTTGATCGTCGCCACGAGTCTGCTTGCAAAGTTTCAGCTCGATTGGATCACGGGAAAGGGGTAAAAAATCGATCCAAATTTTTTTCGCAGACGCCACGAGTTAATATAAAGGGAGTAATGAGAAGGCGTTGCATGCATGTGACATCAGACAAAGTGCCGCCGACATCTAGTACCTACAATTGCGAAAATTTTTGAAATATCTAGTGTACCAAGATTCGCGAGAATGTTCTAATGTAAGGAAAGTGTTCTCCGTCGCAGTCCTCATAAATTACGGTAACAGGCGCCTTCAGATGTTTGACCCGTCCGCGCCCGGGGGGCGTTTCCTTTGTTTCGGTGATTAATCGAAAAATACAAATCACAAAATCTCGTTACAATGGCGGCCGCCTCTAGGCTACGGAGCTAAGCGGGTTTTTTATTTATTTTATAAACGACTATAAATTACAGAGTCAATCATTTGATTTGGATTCCCTCTCTTCTTCGGGAAACCATGAGGAGCCAAATATGAAACTTGAAAATCGAGCTATTTATCCTGCGAACAAAACGATTTCTACTATTGTCTAGCTTGAGCTTAGAAGAAAAGTACTACACTATCTCTTTGTCACTTTCAAATAAAAGAAATGTATTTTTATTACGCGATGCTTCAACCTTTAACCCATCGCAGGAATCATTGAAACCATCATCTTACTTCGTAGCCAGTGGTCCACATATCTAATGTACTGGATGTAATAACAAACGTAAAAGTATACATAGTTAAGTAGCTCTTAAATATTTTTTCTGATGTTAGGTTTTCATTTTGTGATGAGGTTATAAATTCATTAAAGTCAAATAACTTTGTTTACACAACTTTATTACTGTGTTTAACTCATCCAGAAGAAGAAAACATTGTTCCCGAAACATGTAGGTTTTGTTAGGTGATTTGAATTTAATTAAACAATTTTATAACGAAACTATTTAGATATTGCCTTTCACTGGATTTCATATAAAAATACTTTGCTTGACAATTACTATGATAAGTTATCCCAATTAACCTATCATAGTAATTTTCTTTCTGACAACTTTAGTTGCCAACATCGTATTGCGGGATTTCAACCCAATCCAAAACCCATCCAAAACCCAACATCGTATGTGCAGGACCCTTCCAAAACAGACTACATACAGAACTTGTCAAAGACGCGAACCAAATATTTTTTACAGCGCAAAATATATTTTTAAAAATATATTTTCTTTAGGTACACTAAGTGCTTATAAATATTTTCTCCGTGACCGATGGCGTCTTTTGCATGTTGTAGTAGTTCGATTCGCGGTGCCGGAAAAATTTTCCTCGTTTTTTTTAAATTTTATATTGATGTTCATTTTATTTATTATATTAATTATTTAATTATGTAGTCGTGTTAGTTTTACGCACGCGCAATCGCCACAATCGCCAGGGTTTAAAAAAGTTGGTGCCATTAACAACCGGGGAAATATAAAAAAAAATGTGTTTTGATAAAATTCGTTATTACTATTTCATGGGTGTCATAAATAAGTAAATACATATTCTTTAGGAACTGGTATGTAAAAGTACCGTCATTGTTGACGGGTCACAGCTAGTTTATATTATATTTGTATACTTATGTTATGTTATATATGTTACGAAGACAAAAACGGACTGTAAATTTCGCTTCACTCGAAAATAGCAACCGAAAATCTTATTGAAAAATACTTTATTACGGATTAGACTAGAATGTTGACAAATGTAGGTTACCGAGAGAAAGAATAGATTTTATTACATGTCAAAGCGTTTCCCGTAGCACAAAAACATTGCGAGGCCCCGCCCGACTCGGGCGGAAGACGTACGACGCAGGGAGAGTTTTATTTCGAGAAATGGATATTCGGATGAAAGGGTCAAAAGGTTTCCTTATTCAATGCTCCGCCACCCTTCGGCCGGGGCGCGGAGGGAGAGGAGAGAGGGACGGCGAATGAGGAATATATTTAGAAGGGCACCTGAAACAATTCCGGCGCCGTGAATCGGAGCGTGCTGGGGGGTCATTACGGGGAATATTTATAAACGATTCTCAAAATCACACTGCACGGGGAATCTACGAAAGGGTTTGATTAAATCATCGCGCCGTGTCCACCAACCCTTAAGTTCTCACATTTACGTTGGGGGACCCAAATTATAAGCAATAAAAAATGTTTCGTGTTTTTCTTGATTGTTATGTTCTTGGCGGAACAGCGTAGTCTCTAACACATTTAAATCTAACACATTTCATTTCGGTAGTTAAATTTAATTGATTATTAATAATATTTTGTTTACTATTACACGCTTTACTAATTTCTAATGATTCTAAATTATTCCATTTCAAAGCTAAGAATATAATTATATATATATAAGAAGCGAAGAGCTTAATATATGCTTAATACGGTGATCGGTTGATACGAAATCGAGAATAAAAATGTCCTTTGGTTTTCACGGCCATTCAGAATCTTGCGTATAGATTTCTGGGATATTCTGCCGTGTATATGTGACCTCACTGGCCAACGTTTCGGATCCCATTGCAGGGTCCATCAGCCCTGATGATTGACCCTGCAATGGGATCCGAAACGTTGGCCAGAGAGGTCACATATACACGGCAGAATATGTATCCCAGAAAACTATACACAGAAGAAATAGAAATGTTCATAAATTCAATTTTTTTTTTGAAAAAATAGAATATTTTTCATAGTTCATAGGTTTCTTGGATGGTGTGTCGGTTTTTGAATGTGTTATGATAAATTTCGGCGCGTGTAGAGTGTGCGAGGTGGACTTGGTGAAGATAGAACTGATTAAGCAAAAGTATATTATTTAAATTAACGATATTGTCGCAAGTATAATATTATTGAAATGAAGTTTATCATCGTGAAGAATATCAACATTATATTACCTTGTCATTTTATGCTCCACGTTTTAACGAATCAGAGATTCCGATAGCTATTCTGGCGGTAGAGTAACTACCAAGAAGTCCTCTCAATCTAGACATATCGCAGATGAGGAATCAGAGTAAAAGAGATCAGCTGCTAGCCGGCAACAGTAGCCGGCAGTATTGAACCAAGGAGGAGTAAAGCCACTTTGGTACGGCTTGTTATCACCTTTTGAGAGCGATGACTATCTAGGACTATCTAACATAATGTAATGCTACGATGAGGAAGAAAAAAACTAACCTCATTATGCCTCCTCAGGATAATCGCATTAAGTGATAAGCGTCGTGGCAGAATAACCTGGGACACAATAGTCTGACCAGTCTGCAGCAGAGCTTTTAAAAGCGATGATAATCAACTCGACAGCCAACGTCCTGAGTCCTTGAGTGTATGAGGCATAATTAGAAGTCGGGACAATCTCAAATTAGTAATTAAGGGACAAATTAATGAAGAAGCCATTGGCTTTGAAACATGTTGATTTTTTTCAATAAATAAGTGGTTTAAACAAAGTTAATTTATATTAATTATAATTATGTTACCACAAAATAAATTTGCTACATTTGAAGAAGAAGTTAATTCAATTAAATCTAAGAGCGTATTTTACAAATGTGTGATAGAGTATACAAATTTTAAATAGAAATTCATATCAATATTCTGATTACTACAATCATTCTATAAATACTCAATAATAACGGGAAGCCGTTTAAAAATTATAACTTCGTGTATATTTATAGCTTTAATTCCTTAATAAATTATAGAAGTCTCACAGAGACAGCAACTATTTATATGAGAAACATGTATGAAAGCCCTTAATATAGGATAGCCCAGGGCTAACGTTCTGTGTTCTAAGAACATTCCTATATAAGAATATTGTTAACTTTAATTAATTTTAAAATATTAACTAACATACCACAAACTTTCAAGTAAGCTGAAAAAGACTGCTATCAATATACGTGTATTTTGCAAATGAGACCTGGAAAATTGCGTATGTTTATTTGTCTGATTATTAAGTGCGTGAATTGATGTCAATGATTGCGCAGGCCACAACATCTGCCCTGATGATGGACCGCGCGATTAGATCTGAAACATCGACCAAAGATGGCAGTGGCACACGGTAAAATAGCCTAGAAAACTGTATCTAAGATGTAAGCGAGAATTTCAGAATGTACTCACTTAAAAAAACCTACATTTTACACCACAAAAAAAGAAGGTACTTGAAAATGATATATCCAATAAAAGCGATAAGCGTCGAGGTGTCAGATAAGAATATATTTTCGCTTTTATTGAAAATGTTCCCCGATAGTTCAGAGTTCGAGTGGGTGAACCGCGGTGGTGAAGAGGAGAATGATTAATATGACATCGAGGATGTTCATAAAAAGGGAGAGCGACTAGCTAGTTAGTGAGCAAGAAAAAATGGATGAATCGGAAATTATGAAAACGTCTAATCTACTAACCAATTAATTTTAGGTAACCTTTTGGGAGGTGTTGGGAGCTTTAGGGAGTGCGATAAAATTAACCAATTAATTATAGATATTAACGTCTATGTGTTTGCATTTTAGAAATCTGTCGTAACATTTCTTACAACCTTAATGTTTACATTTCATTAATATCCATCCTAACTTTGATAGTATTTGTAGTCTAGATACAAATCGAGGGTAGAAAGCCAAAAAGACGTTATTATTTCGAACTTTACAGGAAAACAACAGAATATTTTATGAATCTGATTTTGTCAATATTTCTTACATACATGTTTTGTATGAACGAATATGGAAATATTTAATAATAAAATAAATATTGATAAAATCATCAGATTGACAAAACATTATTTTGCTCTCCTGTAAAGATCGTGATAGTCACTAAAGCCCTTTTGGCTTTCTATCCTCGAAATATTTTTACACGTTTCCGCTTAATAATTTTGAACTTGTGCTAAAAACCTATCCAGATCTTTGAAGACATGCATGAGCAAGATGGTGTCATAAAGAAAATGAAAAAAACACAAAAATATTAATGTCACTTCAATCCAATGTAACATTCGTCGTTTCAAATTTGCCTGCCCATAACGCACAGAAAGAACGCTAGTTATATATGCAATATATATATAATTATGTTTAAAAACTCATCCTAGGACGAGTTTTTAAACGTACGTCAGGATTGCAGTGTTTAAATTTGGAATTTTCTTTGAAAAGAAATGGATTCAATGTTTGTTCTCTATTTGAAAATATACCTTCAAAAGAAAATTTCTGATATTCACCTAATTCATATGGTCGTAGGTATCTATTTCAAGGAAAACTAATACTTCACATGATTATATTGTATGTTTTATTTCCCTATCCGTGTTACACATATCACTTTAGGAATACCATATATTGGGTCCTTGCCGACAAGCTGTACAAGGCTTGGCACGATCTATAATAATAGAAAATATGTATAAATATAATAATAAATGAAAAAAAACGTTAATTTATTAAATTTAACTACTAGTCCAATTCTAAAAAAATTTCCAATAATTTTGTGAACTTAAGAAGAATTAATTAATGTAAGTAGATTTAAAAAAATATTGAAATTAATTTTTTTAAATGTCAATCTACAAAGTTTCTCCACCAATTGATAAAAAAAACAAAAAATGATGTTACCTCAATTATTTAGCTATCATTAAAAAAAACCAATTATTTATGACTTTTGTTGGGAAGTTATTTCATGCCTATAACGGAGGTTATTTTCCTGATCAAATTTCCATATTTTCTGCCCTGTGTACAATAATATCTAAGTCCTCCCTCTTTTCAAAACGACACTATTTCGATACTGAAGATTCCATTTCCAAACTACCTGATTTCTTCAGGCTTGGAATCGATAAAACAACCTTTATGAATTTAGGTTATTTTTTAAAATAAGTTTTAATTTGAATAAAATCGCTACGATTATACAACGCAATATAAATATTAGGTCCTTACATATGAAATTGGCGTTTAGTATGGGAGGAACATAAAGCCGATTTTTTAAAATTATAATATATTTATTTAATCAAAGTATGTACCATTGCTATCTACGCACTTTTGCCATCTCATAGGTAGTTCATCGATCCCTTTACTAAAAAAACCATTCGGACGGGAATCAATAAAATCTTTGAAGGCGGTTTGGACTGCCCCATCGGAGTTGAATTTTTTCCTTTGCAAGAAGTTATCCAAATTTCTAAAAAAATGGTAATCTGTTGGGGCAAGGTCCGGAGAGTACGGTGGATGTCTTAGACATTCCAATTGAAGCTCCTCTAATTTGGTAGCCGTCTGTTGTGCAGTGTGTGGTCTAGCGTTATCATGAAGCAGCAGTGGCCTAGAGCGATTAACCAGCCTCGGTTGTTTAGCAGCTAGCTTTTCCATCATGGTTTGCAGTTGCTGACAATAGACATCTGCCGTAATCGTCTGGCCAGATTTAAGAAAGCTATAGTGAACGACACCAGCCACCAAACGCTCACAAGTAACTTTTTTGGAGTCAATTTTCGCTTGGGGCATTGTTTGGCTGGTTCGGCGGGGTTCAGCCATTGCAATGAGCGCTTTCGATTATCGTACAGGATCCATTTTTCATCACAGGTAATGATTCGATTTAAAATCCCTTCATTATTGTGCCGGTTGAGTAATGCAACGCAGCAGTCAACGCGCGTTTGTTGATTTGCTTCACTCAATTCGTGAGGTACCCACCTTTCAAGCTTTTTCACCTTACCAATTTGCTTCAAGTAGATTAAAACAGTTTTAACACTAACACCGCAGCCTGCAGCTAACTCGGATGTGGTTTGCGATGGATCCGCTTCCACAATAGCCTTCAATTCTTCATTATCAACTTTGGTCTCCGGCCGTCCACGCGGCTTGTTCTGCAGGTCGAAATTTCCAGAACGAAAACGTTGGAACCAAAAACGCACTGTGTTTTCTTTTGCGGCACCGTCGCCATACACATCATTAATCCTTCCAGCCGTTTCTGCAGCACTGGTGCCACGGTGGAACTCGTACTCGTAAATAACGCGATTTTTCAAGTTTTTCATTTTGTAAACTGAGTGACGCAAAGAAAAAACAATTGAGGAAAAAACAAATGAATTATAATTTTCAAAACACAAATACATGAGTAAATAGCTGTATAAATTTGGATTTGGAATTCCTAACCAAAGAGAAGATATTTGAGATCAAATTTGCCAGTACGGCAAAACGCCAATTTCATATGTAAGGACCTAATATAAGATGAGCAGTATATCAAATTTATCACTGCATCATTGTTGTAAAATGAAAGGAATTACTAAAAAAATTTAATACACAAATTATTTCGGCGCCAATTATGCTCACAATATAGAGAATTATATGGAAGTACCTCCATCGTGCAGTTAGATTTTTATTAATGTTCTGTGACTTAAGGAAGGACTGGAATTTTAGGAAGGTGTGTACGCAAAAGAATAAATATTTCTACAAAGAAAATTCCCGAGTAAAGATTGACGTCGCTATTCGGATGTCAAAGCAGCCACCATCCACACGTACGACAGGTAGGAACTGAATCGGGAAACATGATTTTGTAAATCAAATAAATTGAAATGATTGATCATAACTTTTAATGACGCATAAAAGTTTTAACGCTCCCTTTAATATATTTTACGGATAATGAACTAAGTTTGGCTGAATATCTAGTAGAAATATTGTTAAAACTTTGTATGGATCAGATAAGAAAGGGGGGGGGGGGGGAGAGTAATGACCCTAACCCCTTTGCTTCCGGCCAGATTGATTCAACTTTATTACCAACATTAATTTTTTTTTCAATAAATTATTAATGACTAAATTTAGGAGAAAAGTGATTGCAAATAGCTTGCGGTGTCTGGTTTCATTACGATCCAATACGGAATGCAATCCAGTTCAGAAAAGTGACACATAACTAGAAGAGATACTGCGAATTCCCAAGTTCGACAAAGTCATGCCACTTTAAGAGTAAACAGACTTTGTTAATAAAATTTAAGAACTATAAATTGGAGAGTGCAAGAATGATGGGAATAAACGCTAACTCGAAATACAGTAGATGTTTTTGTTTATTTAATTTTAACAGTTTCAATCACTGTAATGTAAGAGCATAGTGTACATTGCATAAATCAATTACAAAGATGTTTTTTCTCATTCCAACCGTAGTCAGAAAGAAACACTGTAAAAGAACCGACATATTATTATTGTAATGTGACCAATCTCTGTGATGAATTTCAAGATTAGCATAATAATACGGCTATGGATTGTATGTGTTTATTTTGTGGATAATTTCTTAAAGAACGATCCATTGACAAAATTTTCTAGAACAACAACCACAAACAAAAGGTTAATCTTCCAAAGATCTTTTATCTTAGAATAAATTCATACAGATTATCTTCAATTGCTGCTCTCAAATTACTGACGCAATGACTGTGAAATGAGCAAATGAAAAAAATTGAGCATAGTTTTACAGTGTTATTAGTTTAAAATGGATATAAGGATTAAGAACTGTTAAACATTTAAACTGTTAAACTGTTAAACACTGTCTGTAGTACTTGATAACGAATCTGAGTGCAGGCTCAATCTGAGCTATAAATTCCAACTTATCTAAAGGGTACCTACCAGCCATATACCCTAAAAAATTATCAAGGAAATACGTGAGACTTCTTCAAGACCAAACCAGCTCAATCGAGATATTCCTGTGTTTGGCTCCATACCGAAGGTCTCACTTATTGCGGTAAATTTCAATCACTAAAGTCTTGTCACTCCTAGTAGACCTCCCTAATGCAATACTTACACCATTGTTTAACCTTACAAAATGTCGGCGAACAGCCGATATTACAAGGTCCCAAAGCTCTGGGTACATTGGCCCCAGGCCCCAGACCCGCATTTCAAGCAATATTATTGTATCGCTTGTAGTTCTGCAGAAATAAAAATAAAACGCCCGCAAACAAGAAACGGTTATGAGACGACATGGAAGGGATCAACATCCTTGTCATTTTCTGCGAAGGCGCCAGCATCCATCGTGGGTAATTTATTTATGGTCTCAATACCGCACGGAAATATGGAGAAATAATCAAGTTAACCGTGAATTATTTCTATACGTTTCATTAAAATTTATAGAGCGCTTTTTAATATTAGGATAAATATTTTGTTTAGTAGTATATATAAATATAATAATATATATATACTATATATATATACAGGGTTATTTGTAAAACATTAATAACCTCGCAGGGCTATATTTCTGTCTTGATTATGAGTCGAAAATATTCAAGCTATTATGACGACATCAAAGTTTGCATTTTTTTTCAATATTTCTGACTTATTTTTTGTAAAACGTTGGACTATCATTACAGTAACTGATATCAATTACGAAAAATAAATTTGTTTCAATACAAGTTAAATAAAATGATAAAAACCCTGAAAAAATTCTAATTCGAATGTTTTCCAATTGGAATTCGAAGGTTTTTATTTTTTTATTTGACTTGTATTAAAGAGAATGAATTTTTCATATTCGATATAAGTTACTGTAATGATAGTCCAACGTTTTACAGAAAATAAGCCAGAAATATTGAAAAAAAATGCAAACTTTGATGTCGCATATCTCCTAAACTATTGATATTAGGTCATAGCTTGAACATTTTCGACTCATAATCAAGGCAGGAATATAGCCCTGCGACCCTGCGACGTTTTTAATGTTTTACAAATAACTTTGTATAT